>CM042877.1:7792230-7904730 GCA_023658055.1 Thaleichthys pacificus | reverse complement strand
TCTAGTGTTTCTATTGTCCTCTACTGGAGCTTCTCGGCTTTGGATTTGGCCATGTGGAATGTAGATAAAGTGGGAGCTGGGACGGTAGCACAAAGCACAAAAGCACAAACACGTTTGCACACATTGTACAAGCACACCCATGCTTACACACACACACACACACACACACACACACACACACACACGTGTATAGCATCTACATACTGTAATCCAAATCAAAAGTGTTCCTCCAAAGGATCCAGCCCTCCCAGTCCGAACCCCGCCAGCTCAGGCAGCTCTGAGAGGACATGGCTGCAGCCGGACACCCACAACTCTCTGCTCCACTTCCCTATGAGAACCTGCCAGAACAGTGGGTGGGTTTTTCTGTGTGTGTTTCCGAGAGACAGAGAGAGGGTAGTGTGTGTATGTGTGCTCTACCATCCTAAATGAAGCAGTCCATCCTTCTTCTCAGTAGGCTGTGACATCTGCTGACTGACACACACACACACACACACACACAGTTCCTAGTGCATGTGTGCTGTGTGTAGACAGGTCGGGTGCACCTCTCCTCCCTGTCCCCCCTGATCTGTCACAAGCTGACAGTCCTGTGTGTGTGTGTCGGGGGGTTGGGGGGTTGTGGGTGTGTGTGGGTGTGTGTGTGTGTGTGGGTAGGTGGGTGGGTGTTTCTGTGTGTTTCTGTGAGAGAGACAGAAAGGATTGGGTACATGTACATGCACTGTGGAGTGTTGGAAGAGAGTGTAAGGTTGGTGAGGATGGTTTTTAATACAGTGTATCACACTGAACTAGTCAACCAGTCAGCCAGCCTGCCAGCCAGTCAGCCAGCTCACCAGGTAGTAAACTCAGCCGTGCAGTTTAACACTCCCAGGGAGGTTGGCATACACTGCATGTCCTTCAACACACACGCGAGATCAGTGACAGGAAGAATGAGGCCTCTAAAACACCCCTGATGCTGTGACCCGTGGACATGTATAAAATACTGTGTGTGTGCGTGGCTAAAAGGTTCACACACACACTCACACAAGCACAGACACACACATCGCGTGGTGTCACCTGCACCCAGAGCTGGTAAGGTTAGTCCCAGACACAGCGCTGCTGTTCTCATTATTGTCGCTGATAAATAAATAAGCCCGGGGTCCTTCAGGCATCCCCTCGGACACCCATGACCCCAGGGGTCCTGAATAATCTAACCAGCTGCACCGCTCTGCTATTAATCAGCTTGTGTTCTCCTGCTGTCACTGCCAGCTCACTGCCCAGCAGTGGTGTTCAGGGACAAACGGATACGCCACTGGGGACAAATTCGTTCCTCTGTTGGAGAGAAGGGGGAGGGAGGGATAGTGAGAGAAGGAGGGAGTGAAGAAGAGAGGGATGGAAGAAAGAAGAAAGAGATGGAGGGAGGGGGAGAGGGAGGGAGGGAGAAAGGAAGAGAGGGAGAGGAAGAAAGATAAGGAAAGGGGAGAGGGAGGAAGAGAGGTAGGGAGAAAGAGAGGGAGGATAAGGAGGTAGGGAGGGGGAGAGGGAGGAATAGATGTAGGAAGAGAGGTAGGGAGGAGAGAGGGAGGAAGAGTAATAGGGAGGAATAGAGGTAGGAAGAGAGTTAGGGAGGGGGAGAGGTAGGGAGGGAGAGAGGGAGGAAGAGAGGGAGGGGGGGGAGAGGGAGAGGGAGGAAGAGAGGTAGGGATGGGGAGACGGAGGGAGGGAGACAGGGAGGGGGAGAGGGACAGAGAGAAAAGAGAGGAGCCTGGGGCCCTCTCTTTCTGAAGAATGTTGTAAGTCTTCTGTAAACAGACACACACACACATACACTGCTCTGCTCTCTCTTGACTGACTGCTTGGTTGACTGCCTGTTTCACCTTGTTACCCTGCGACAGCGCCACAGTCCAGTCTCCTCTGCCCTGGAGAAGTCTTTGATTTAGAGGTTCCATCCATCATGCAGCTAATAAAGATGACAGCACGAACAACTATTAGCACCTCTCCTCCTCTGCCCAGCCTGGCTCGGGGAACCATAATATTAGTTTCATGTGTAGCCAATCACAGGTCACGTCAGAGCGATGAGAGCTCCCAGCTCTGATTGGCTGGTGTGTCAACACCTAGAGAACCTGACTGACAGAGAGCTGTTGTTGTAAGAACACAGGATACTCATGTGGATGTGTGTGGGAGTGTGGGAGTGTGTGTGTTGTGTGTGCTTGTGGGTGTGTGTGTGCGTTGTGTGTGCTTGTGGGTGTGTGTGTGTGTGTGCGTGCGTGTGTGTGTGTATGTGTGTGAGTGAGTGTGTGCTTGTGAGTGTGTATGTGTGAGTGTGTGTGCGTGTGTGTGTGTGTGTGTGTGTGCGTGTGTGTGTGTGTGTGTGTGGAGGGAGGGGGGCATAAGGGGACCAACCTCTGTGATTTCCCCTCCCTCTCTCTTTTCATTCATCCTTCACTCTCTCACCACCCTCCTCCTCGCCTCGCCTCCTCTCCTTCCTTTCTCCTCTTTCATATGAAGGCCTCTCCCTCTCCATCACGTCTAACATGAAACTGTAACACTAGTGTCTCCTTCTCAACACTTTCAAAGGGATCCCTTTCAGGTTTGCCCCTCTGTTTAACACCCCTTCAGTGTTTTAGATATTATCTTGATTAATCAGTTGAGCACGCTATTGATACGACTCAAATCTCATGGGGATCAAGTCACGCGACCTGTCGGCTCTGCTCCACATGTTGTCATGGATACCTCCCGATCAGCTGTTTGATCTGCTGCTGTTGTTCTCCAGTGAGCGCAGGAAGACGCAGATACCATGTGGGATTCTTTCCCTGCATCTGATGAGTTGTTGTCATTTGTGTCACGCTCCCCACCCTCGTCCTTGAAACGCTGCCTTTTTCGTCCTCTCCCCACTTCTCCCTTCTCCCCCCCCTCTCCTCTCCTCTCCTCCATCCCCCATCCCCCCGTTCTCTACATTAATGTTAATGGCTCCAGATGTTAGCCCTTTTTTCTTTTTATTCAACTAAATTGTTAATTGAATCTGGCCGTAAAACAACAGATGCTTTTGGGTACCAGAACAGCGTGTCACAGAGACGACAGTGGTGTGTGTGTGTTTGTGTTTGTGTGTGAAGATGTCAGTAGCTACTTAGAGGAGAGTTCTGGTGCAGTTAAACAAGATTCACAATTTTCTCTTTTCAATTTCTTTCTCTCCTTTTTTGTTGTCCTCTTATTTTTCTCTCTCTCTGTCTGCTGTGACTTCTGCTCACATGTTGTCAATGTACAGTATATGTGTGTGTTTCTGTGTGTGCGCGTGCGTGCATGCACTTGCTAGTGTATGTGAGTGTTTTATCCCTGATAACGGCCCGCTAATACAGGTGTTTGTGTATGTGGTGTGTGTGTGTGTGTGTGTGTGTGTGTGTGTGTGTGTGTGTGTGTGTGTGTGTGTGTGTGTGTGTGTGTGTGTGTGTGAGTGAGTGGCATCCCCAGGGGCATCGTCCCGGGACTCCCATGGCTCCACCTCCAGAAAGAAACAGGAAGAAAGGAGCTGTTTATGTGCTCCTCTGGTGAAGGCTGCTTCTGACTGTCTGGGCTCGAAATAAAACTGCTTAAGCACCAGTAAACGCTGCCTGCCTGCCTGTGTGTGTGTGTGTGACAGTGAGAAATGATGATGAACACTCACAGTCATCACCACAGGCCTGATAGATACAGGAGAGGAGATGATGTGTGGCTTGTGACAATTCCGTGGGTTAGGGTTCCCTAACCCCAACCTCTATAGAACCCTTCAGGTTCCACAGCAGCAGACATTCTCAGAAACGTGCTCTGCTGGTTCCCTTCTGTAGATGTTCTGTAGAAGTTCTACAGATGGCCTGTTAAGGTTCTGTGGTTCTGCTGTGCTAATGGACCGGAGCTGTCTGTTCATCGGTCGCCACAGCAGCAGTTCCCATGGCTGATCAGGTTCTAGATTGTCATGGAACCTTTCATCCCTCTGTACCCTCCCTCCTCCCCTTTCCATCCTTCTTTCCCACTTCTTTCTCTTCTGCCTTTCTCCATCCATGTCTATTGCTTTCTTTCTAGCTCGGCCCTTCTCTCCTCCTCACTCCATTCCTTCTCTCTTTCTGTGTCTCTCATCCTTTTTCACTCCTCCACCCACTAAGCCCTCTCTCCCACTTAACAAAACACAAATAAACCAATTCACATTTCCCATTCTTCTGAATCTCATCTGGATGTAATTATTATAAACTCTGTAAAAGCCACCCTGAGAGAGATGGAGAAATGAGAATTTCCTGTGGTAATACAATGTTCTTTGTTCCCCAGTGTCTAACTTTACATCTCTTTCACTCCCCCCCCCCTCCCCTCCTCTCTACTCCCCTCTCCTCCCTCTTTCCTCCCTCCTTCCCTGTGCCCACAGTTTGGTTCTCAGGTTAGTCATCTCTCTCCGGCTGCTGGAAATCTCTCCTTCTCTTCTTCCCCTCTCCCACCTCCCTTGCTGACCCCGCCCCACATCTATTCTTGGTTGTTGTTCTTGGCTGTGTTGTCAGACCACAGTCAGACCCCGGGTCCTTTTCCCAAGCGATGCTCATGTCACACACATATCCTCCCTCCACCAACCCCTCTCCTTCCCAACAACAAGAACAACACCAAAACAATGAACTGCACAGATTCCAGAATATATACAGTATACAAGTAAAACCGCTAGCTGGAAATCACTCATGTGTTACTACTTATGATGAAGATAGAGATGTGCCTGGGAACATTGCAAGATTAGGTCCTGCCGATGTTTGTTTTCCTCTCATCAAGCAACATTTTAAGCCAACACATTTGATGGCACCACAGTGCCACCTGCTGGCAAAGTTATGTTAGCACAACATAATAATGAATATGTTTCATATGGGCAGGTATTGATTATGTTAGTAATTCAGTGACATTGTTAGGGGCAAATGGATTGCCCCTGAAACTGGCAGATGGAGAAGACATACGAAAAAGATGAAGGGGAATGGGAGAGAGAGAGAGAGAGAGAGAGAGAGAGAGAGAGAGAGAGAGAGAGAGAGAGAAGAGAGAGAGAGAGAGAGAGAGAGAGAGAGAGAAAGAGAGAGCAGGAGAGCAGGTGAAGACATTGGTCATGAGGTGAGGATGGAATGATGAAAGAGTGAGGGAAAAGATGAAAAGAGAGAATGAGTGGTGTTATTTTACAGAGGGCAAGAAAATAAAATGAAGATAAAGAAAAGAGCAAGGAATGAGAGAGTGAGAGAGAAAGAGCGAGAGTGTGTTTACTCCACTCCCCTGTCCTCCATCCTCTCTACCCATCACTCCTAAATACTGCATCAGCACCACTGCCAACAGAAGGATCTGCCAATCACAGCCTCTGCTCCCTGTCGCCTTGACGAGATCTCTTCTGAATGTTCTGACTTCCTCCTCAGCAGGGATGGTAGATGGAGACAGAGAGAGGGATGGAGGGGGGTCTATGGGGATGCTCCACAGGGTTGGCAGGTCTGATGGGTTGATGGCTAGGGACCTCCCCCAGGGGTGGAGCTCTAGATAGGGACAGTAAGTGCTGTCTCATGTCAAGGGTTTGTTTTCTTTTCAAACATTTCCCTCTTTTCCGTCTGTTTTTGGAACTGTCAATTTTACTCTTTTATTTATTCATTCATCCCTCTGTCTGTCTTCAGAGTCCACTTCACACACACACACACACACACGCCATCTCTGAGAGATGAGCAAAGGGTGGAGGATGAGAGGTGACACCAGGAACACCAGCAGAATCTGCTCTCTCCTTGTACCCTGTCCATCAGCCAGGGAGAGAGGGAGCAAGAAAGAGAGGGGGGGGGTAGAGAAGGGGGGGGAGAGAAAAATTGAGGGAGAGAGAGAGAAAAAGAGAGAGGAAGAGAAGGAGGGCAGAGAGACAGAAAAGAGAGAGGGAGCGAGAGAGAGAGAACGAGAGGGGGGGGCACCACGAAGGAGAAAGAGAGGAAGGCCTGTGTACTGTAATGCCCTGCTCCTGTCACACAGGATCTTATATATGGCCTGTGACAATTTTGTTGCTCGTCAGTTGTTGACAGGATAGCACTTTTTCTTTTCTCCCCCCTCCCCCTCCCCTCCTTCCCTCCATCTCTCTTTTTCTCTCTTCAGGCAGTGTCCAATGAAGATGGAGCCATCATAAAAGTGCATTAGCTTCTCACTTGTCTGTTCTGAAAGCCTCCATCACTGACTGACAAGTGCATCAGCAAAGCTCTCTTGTTCTAGAGGCCTGGCAGGGTCGCAGACACGATAAATGTGTGCTATAAAAAGTGAAATATGCTGTAGTATGTCAATATGTAGGATTTGGACTGTGGAAGCCGACATTCTATGTTAATTTGTCATCTTTGTGGAGGTTCGCTATATTTCATGCAATTTTTTATTCAAATTGTATTCTTGGTGTTTGCATGCTGCATAAACTAGGTTACATCAATTATTCAAATGAAGATTTCTTAGCAGCTGTTTTCTAATAGTAATAGTGGGTCTGATCTAATCAGAATATAATTTTAACAGTGGGTGACTGTTTTGGTTACATTCAATTTGAAAATATAACAGTCTGCCTGCTATTTATAATCTCGTGTTCAGTAAAAGAGGAACACTTAGCATGCAGAGCTGTTAGAGGTATCCGGTATAATGGATTGTTGCTGGCTCAACCGCTGCACCGCGCCTCTTTGCGACTCTGACGTACGACCAACGTCTCCCGTGGTAACTCGACCGGCCCGTGAACCGTTAACCGAGCTGGCTCAACGAAGGGGACCGGGGATTGTGTTGTAAGTGTTTAGGATCCAAGTCCATCTGCGAGTGGCGAAGGATTGGGCGGCGCATTACTGCGGCGGAGAGCTCGTGTCAGAGCGTCAAAATGCTGAATATGTGGAAAGTCAGGGAGCTGGTGGACAAAGCGTGAGTATCCTTGTAGTATTAGTTAGCTAACGAGCTGCTAGCCATTTCCTGCAAGGCCTATAGCGGTACTGTAGCTCTCTCGCTAGCGGTCTTCATTACCGACCAGGGAAACGCGCAATGGTGGCGTGACGTCACACCGCTTTCACAGCTGACGGTCCATCCATGGCTAACCAGCTACGGCTAGTAGTGGCAAGCTAACCGGCAACCTGGTGTTCAACATTAAATGCTGTGTGGTATTTACTGGGCGCTGTACACACTGATACAGTTAGCCGTGGCCTGTAAATGCAATCCCGTGTAACGATGTACCCAATCTTATCCCTACACTCAGTCTGCTTAGGGAAAAATAAGCATTCCAAGATAGACTAGTTAGCTGGCTAATAAAGCTAGTTGGCAAAGTCGGCTAGCACAGTGGCTAATGTGGAGCCTGGTCCTCGCCCGTCCCGCAACTAAACATCCTTGTTGTGCATGTGTGTGTTTGTTCCCTCGCCAACGTTTTGATATAATACATTATTAGAAACTACGTATTAGCTAAAGTTAAATAGATCAAAACAATGTTAGGGGGTGTAGCTAATATTACCGACGGCAGAAGACTAGGCTAGCTAGAGCTAATTCGCCTAATAACAAAGCTAACGTAAACCGTTATTACATCTCCCCCCACCCACACACACACTGCACAATAGCTGCTTCTAGAAACATGTCTACTGTCAGTAGCTAGAGTAAACGTCAAAGTATCATCGAAAACAATTGGAATTACTGAAAATATTGGCTAGTTAAGCTAACTAGTAATGTTTGATAATAATAGCTAACTAAATATGTTTCGTCTGCGTTTACAATGTTGTTGTTTTTCATAATACTGTACAGTTGAAAAGTATCGCATATGTGTCAGTGACTTTCTGCAAAAAACGAATTCCTGTAAATACATCTACAGCTCATTTTATCTGGATCGAACAAGCCGTCATAACATGCGAACATAACAAACACAACACTTGCTGGCTTTTGTATTTCTTGGAGGGATGTGATATGCTTTGGAGGATAGCTGCATTTTTGCAATAACAGGTATTTAAAGTTAGTCTAACAATAACAGCTCGTGTAGGCTTCTAGAGCACATGGCAATGCAATACGATATTATATGGAATATCTCACAGATTGCAAGAATTTTGTCCTGGCTTTGTGCTTCTTGACACTGCAACATGTCAAAAGTTGCAAGAAAGATTGCGAGTGTACATCATAACGACCCCCAGTGTATAAAAGAAACAAGAACATATGTTTTAAAAGTTTGACTGCCTTAGGTTTACATGATGACCAGCAAAACCTATGGTAATTAGCAGATTATGCTGATGCCAACAGAAATTCATTTGTGCGTGACAGACATTGTGTGTTGTCCTGGCCAGTGGATTGTCTACAGGCGGCCCAAATACTGTATTACTTGCGCAGTAATGCCAGGTTACTGAGTTAAGGAGGAACTAGGGTAGTAACAGGTTATTTAGGTAAGGAGGGTTAAAGCGTTTTCACGGTTTTTATGAGTAAAAACATGGTCTCAAGAATAATGGTGTCAACAAGTGAAGGGACTTTGATGGATTATTGACGTCAGTGAGTGATCTATGTGCAGGTTAACATGGATCATGGACACTTCAGGCCTGTAAATGAGATCACAGTTAGAAATGTATCCCTTTCAACAATGTTCTCAATTCAGATCACAGGTAAGCCTACTGCAAAGAAAGGAGGCAAGGGAAGCATTCTTATTGGGACAATCTGGAAAGCCAGGCTACAGTAATGGATGCAAGAGTCTGCCTGCCATCTGTTAGACATGCATGGCTACTGATTAATAGGTCCTGTTATTGATATGTCTGGCCTGACCCAGCCAGGAGACCGGAGGGAAAGAGGCCTGACACGGCCCAACGCTGGACCTGGTTGCGAGTCTCCCGGTCCTGTCCTACATCTATAAAGTTGAACAATGGATTTTTGTGTTTCAAAACCCATTGACACTGAGCCTGTGTTCTGCTCCTCTCTCTCACCAACCGTCTCTGGAGGAGGGGATCCCTCTCTGAATTGCTCCTCCCAAGGTTTCTTCCATTTTTTCTCCTGCTGAGAGTTTTTCTGGGAGTTTTTCCTTGTCTTCCTTGAGGGTTTAGGTTGGTTGAGGGGCAGTTCTAGGGGCGTATGTGAAGCCCTCTGTGACATGCTTGCGTGTAAAAAGGGCTATACAAATAAATTTGATTTGATCTGACACAGATATTGACGACTCAGGGTCTTAGTGAAGAGAGGGACTGAGACTCAGGAAGCTACATAGCTGCCTGCCAGACTGCATCATTAGCAGCAGCAGCAGCAACAACAACAACAACGCAAACACATGTTGTTACATCCAATCAACCACACACCGTCAACTACCAGCAACAATGTTGACTGTGCGTGTGTGTGTGGCTTAGCTTCACAGTCAGCAACAACTTCCCCCCATCTTGCACACTGGCAGATCAATAGGAAGACTATTACTCAGTCCCTAGACACATACACACGTCATCTGCACTTGCTGGAGGAGATGTATTCTGAGATACTCAGATGACCCTGTTGGTGTCTCCTTCATCGTCCTCATCCTCAGTCTGACTCTTCTGAAGCAGCAGGTACAGTAGCTGGGCTCTTTCTTCTGCCCCAGGGAGAGAAGCACTTGGAAGGGTTCTGTGTGTGTCCTTGCATGTCCGTAGCGCAGCAGAACAAACACCACGCCAGCACTGTGGAACAAAGAGGAGCAAGAAGCACTAGACTTTGTTTGCGTCTTACACACACACACACACACACACAGGCAGGCCCCACTTACCTGCTTAAGTATCCTCTGAAGTGAAGGATCTCACACTCAGTAGGCTGGGGTGTGTGTTGTGTGTGTGTGCACGCTCATATCAGTCTCAGCCTGCTTGATATACTCACATCTGCAGGCTAAGTGTTGAGGCCCTGTGTCTCTGTATAAACCTCTGTCATTAATTATTCAGTTCACTGAGATTCTAACGGTTGTCTTGAAGTAGCTTCAAGAGGAGAAGAACTCTTTTCCCTGTCTCTTTCCCTTTTCGCTCACTTCATCTACAGTTCCATCTCTCTCACTGTAATGGTAATCCACTCTCTGTGAGACCTGTGAGCTTCACACAAACACAGCCGTGTTTACCCTTTCCTCCCCTGCGGACTGTTAGCCAGCAGCTTGTTAGAGCTAGCCCTGGAGTTACCTGTATAGAGCTATCTGTAGAGCTAGCCCTGGAGTTACCTGTATAGAGCTATCTATAGAGCTAGCCCTGGAGTTACCCATATAGAGCTATCTATAGAGCTAGCCCTGGAGTTACCCGTATAGAGCTATCTGTAGAGCTAGCCCTGGAGTTACCTGTATAGAGCTATCTGTAGAGCTAGCCCTGGAGTTACCCATATAGAGCTATCTATAGAGCTAGCCCTGGAGTTACCCGTATAGAGCTATCTGTGGAGCTAGCCCTGGAGTTACCCGTATAGAGCTATCTGTAGAGCTAGCCCTGGAGTTACCCGTATAGAGCTATCTGTAGAGCTAGCCCTGGAATTACCCGTATAGAGATATCTGTAGAGCTAGCCCTGGAGCTTTGTTCTCTATCTCTGCCTCTTTCTCATAATTTCTTTAATTGATCCCTCCGTCTGCTCCTGCGTGGCTGGCAACTTGATATTTTACCTTCAGTCTGTTGAGGGTTAAATCTAGCCACACCATCTGGTCAGGGGTCAGCTAGGACTAACCTGAATGTTCCCTTGTAAATAAGCTAATCATTAAAATAAGCTACTTGAGGTGTGCTTGATTTATCCCTTTTCAGACACAAACATTAGGTCTCATTGCAATGTCTCAAGTCCTGCTCCAGTAGCACAACCACACTGGCCTCATACTTGAATGGAGATTTATGATGATGTAACATCAAGGTGAAGTATTCTGGCCTAAAGGAACTTCCTGTTTTGGTTTCCATCCAACTGTTCTCTTTATTTCATAGACCGCAGGTTTTCTCAAAATGTCTGTTTCTTGCAAGTGTGCGTGTGTGTGTTTTCCTGCTGCATGTGTGCGCCTGTGTGTGTACACTTGTCAGGTCAGGTGGTTAATATTTGAGCAGGCTGAGTGCTTGTGTCTGTCTGCTGGTGTTATTGTCATGGTCCTGTCAAGATGCCTCTCTGATAACACCAGATGTTGGAGGGTCAGCCTGCCAGCCTGTCTGTCTGTCTTTCTGTCTGTCTGACCATTGGCTGCCTGTATGTCTGTCTCTGTCTAGCTCAGCGAAGAACGGATTTCTGTTTGTTGAATAGTGCTTCACTTTACTGCAGAGTCTTAGCAGGGGAGTCTGTAAGTAGCGTGTGTTTGTGTCCCGTAGCACCAACGTGGTAATGAACTACTCAGAGATCGAGTCCAAGGTGAGGGAGGCCACCAACGATGACCCCTGGGGACCTTCAGGACAGCTGATGGGGGAGATCGCCAAGTGAGCACACACACACTCACGTAAAGACACATTATAGCCGCTTTTCCACTTCTCTGTAACCGGCTAGACTCGACTCAACCCAACGCATGCTTTGTTTTCCACTGCTCTTCTGTACCCCCTCAATGTAGCTGGTTGTCATAGCAACGCTGCATTACCGCTGTGGCTTGGTCTTTGACACACCACTCTCTGGATCCTTTCATCAGCAACACAAGAACGTCTTCACCTCAACCGATAACAGCTTGGTTTGGTTGCTATTTCATTGAGTAGTCCAGTGAATAAAACAATTTCGGGCTCATAAACAGCAGCTCTATTTTAGTCCGCTATAAAGTAGCCTGGCTATTTTAAAATGGGGGCTTTGTGCAGGATGTTCTGTGTCAAGATTCCCTCTGACCAATCAGTGGTCTGCAGTGTTTTCACATCACCTTTTGGTCTTGGCTCGCATGGAGCCACGGCGAAGGTGCTACCAAAAAAAGGAAGATAGAGTCAAGCCGGTACTGTGTAGTGGAAAAGGGGCAAAACACACTCACACACACACAATGATACACACACACAAATCATCACAGATCACATTACATGTCCATCAAGTTATGACAACATAGAGATGTCTTATATCACACAAATCTCATGTTGCCCTCCAGGTCCACCTTTATGTATGAGCAGTTCCCTGAGGTGATGAACATGTTGTGGACCCGGATGTTGAAGGACAACAAGAAGAACTGGAGGAGGGTTTACAAGGCTCTGCTGCTGCTGGCCTACCTGATCAGAAACGGCTCCGAGAGGGTAGTGACCAGCGCCCGGGAACACATCTATGACCTGCGCTCCCTGGAGAACTACCACTTCATAGGTGAGGACCAGGAAGTAGAACAGGAAGTACTACTACTTCATAGATAACAACCAGGAAATAGAACAGGAAGTACTACCACTTCATAGTTAAGGACCAGGGGACCAAATGTACGAAGCCGTGTACATGTGTACGGGTGTTTCTACACAGAGTTTCAGATTTATGAAAAAAGCATGTGGCGTGAGAATGTGCATACCTTCTGAGCACTAGAACCCAAGTGTACGCCATGTTTTGAGATGTGATACGACGACACAGTGACCGAAAGGCAGAGAGAAAGTGCATGCATTACAAAAGTCTGTTTTACTTGATCTACAATTCTTCTTCTTCTTTTCGTTTCACTCAAGTGTGATATTATGGTCTTCAAGGTCTTTTGAGCTGCAAGGGTTGGGTAGTAGAGGGTAGACAAGGCAGTGATTCATAGTCTGGTCTGCTTCTCCACATTCACAGGTGGTTGGGCCAGTCTTGAAGCCCCTTCCGTCCTGTTCTCGTTCTGAGGCGATTGAACGTTTTCCAATCGCCTCAGAACGAGAACAGGAGCGTAATTCTACCAAACAATTGTGAGTCTGTAAGTCGCTCTGGATAAGAGCGTCTGCTAAATGACTAAATGTAAATGTTTGTTAATCAGAGTATAAACCGCACTGGAATATATGCCGCACTTGATACGGGAACAATGATACCAAGTTGCCAAGCAATGCACGAGTATAGGCTTACAGCATTGTGTAACACTTCGGTTGTGGATAGTATGTCCCGAAGTAAAAAAGCCAAGTCACTTAGCTATTTAGTGGCAAAATCCGCTTGCAAATCCTGGGGATAGCCTACCGAAGTTGAATTAGCCAATATCGTTAGCGATGCTAGCTAACGTTAGTTTGCTAGCTGTATAACATTTCACTGGGTCTTGCAGCTGTTTGATTTACTGAAATTAGTATGAAATGTTATGTTCTACTAGCCATTTGCTCACTTTAGCAAGTCACTGTATTTCTAAGCCCTGATAGTGTAACATACGACACAGTAAATAATTCCATATTTCAAGTAATAAGCCCCCGTTCAACTGTTTCAGCATTAAATTAGCTGCACGGTCTGTGGAGATATTGGGACAAAGACACCTTTTTTGTTCTAAAACCGGTCTATAAGCCGCTTCGAAATATAAGGCGTACAACCACAAGAAAACTGTAAAATCGGGGTACAAGCCGCGGCTTTATTTCCGAAAAATACGGTAGGTCGATTTTCATGCAACTGGCCCCTGTTCATTTAAACCACTTAGTAGCCATGAGAGGAAATACATCCGCATCAGAATCATTCTTAATATGTATGTTTGCTTGTGTTTGTCCAGACGAGAGTGGGAAAGACCAGGGCATCAACGTGCGTCAGAAGGTGAAGGAGATGGTGGAATTTGTGCAGGATGATGATCGTCTGAGAGAGGAGAGGAAGAAGGCCAAGAAGAACAAGGACAAGTACATAGGAGTGTCCTCAAACAGTACGGGAGGGGGCTTCAAGACCTGTAAGAACAACCGCACACTCACATCCTCATACACAGACACATACATACTCTCTCACACACAACCCCACACTCACATAACTACTCACACAACAACACACACAACCACACTCACACATAACCATAACCGCACACTCAACCACACACACTCACACACAATCATACACACACACACTCACACCAAACCACACACACACACTACCTGGAGTAGGGCAGGTGTCACTCTGGTCTTACTGGCTCATTGCTTCATCATATTTCCTAGACAGCTCTCATCCTACTTGTCCTTCTCTGTGCGCCCCTCCCTTCCACCCCTCTCCTCCCGTGATCCCAAGGGCCCTCCCCCTTCCTCGTCTGATGATCTTTTGATTGGTGCTCCACTGATCTCCGAGCCAATCAGCTTTCATCTCCTCCCTCATCATTATCAGAAGCATCATCTGTCGCACTTCTGATCATCATGTTGGTTATGGAAAACTTCTAGAAAACTTAACCCTCCTCATTCTCTCTGTCTCTCCCTGATCTAGTCTTTAATTAAGGGGGCTTTTGTTTCCTTGCCACTTCATTACAGCATACAAACCCCCCCCCTTCCCCCCCCCCCTCCATCCCACTATCAGACGAAGAGGATAGTTATTTTTACTGATGCTTGATTGATTCTGGTCTTTGATTCCTGAATACTTTGATTCCTGTCATCATTAGCAGAGTCTGTGTTCCTATTTGTCAGTTAATGAGGCAGGGGAGGGCTCCAGGACGGGAGGTGAGAGGGGGTGAGGGGGAAATGGGGGCAAAGGGAATGGGGGGGGGGGGGGTGCTACTGTCTCTATTGTTAAGATGGAGGCCTTTTGTTACCTGTTATAAATGCTGATGCCTATGTCTGCTTTTCGTTTGCGTGCGTGTCCCTAGCATCCGAGTGTCTGGAGGGCGAGTCCAAGGGAAAGTGGGAGGAGGACTGGGATAAGAGCAAGGGGGCATTCCCCTTCAGCGAGAAGCTTGGAGAGATCAGTGATAAGATCGGCAGCACCATCGATGACACCATCAACAAGTTCAGGAAGAAGGACCGAGACGATTCCCCAGATAGACTCAGGTATGAACGACTCCCTGGCAGGCTCAACTATGAACTGTACTGTAACTCACTGTGATTGACTCCAGCCTGGCTCCTCCCCCTCTCCTCAGTGATGGTGAGGATGACCGCGCCTCCAGGAACGGCCGGACGGGGAAGTTGGAGTTCAAAGACGAGGAGGAAACCGTGACGACCAAGAGCATCCAGATCACCCAGGCAACGGAGACAACCACCACCACCACGCGCAAGAGAGGCGGAGTTCCCTCCAAGACGGTGGACCTTGGCGCCGCCGCACACTACACTGGGGACGGGGGCAGCCCTGTGGCTGAGAACGGCAAGGTACACACACACACACCGGGTACACACACACCGGGTACACACACACAAACCTGGAACACACACACGCCTGGTACACAAACACCTGGTACATATACAAACACACATCTGGTAAATACATACACTTGCTACACACACACCTGGTTCACATACAAACGCACACACACATGCACACACACACATGCGTACACACACACACAATTACACACACATACCTGGTCCACACGCACACACCGGGTACACACACACAAACACACTTGGAATATACATCCTGGATGCAGACACGGTGGTGTGTATAACTGCCCTCCAGTGGTTGAACCAGGAACTATAACTTTGTCTCTGATCAAGAGTGTCTTTACTCGTTGACTGTACTTTTTACTAAATGTGGATTGGTTGGTTGGGTGTTATAAAAGTCGAGGACAGCAGTGAGAGAGGTGCGCTGCGAAGCTTCTGTACAGTTGACAGCCTCTTGTCACATCTGGCGGTTAGCTAGCAAAATGTTGTTTTGAGTCTTTGAGCGAAACAAGGAGAAAAGAGTTATAGAATTTGGATTTTTATTTTTTGCTCTTTGGGAGAGGGAGCGGTTAGGGTTGTTGGATTGGAGGCTGTTGCATGTGAGAGCAAGTTGCTTCCGTATTACATCGGGCTAACGCACACAGATGCAGCAGCACTCATGTCAGGTTCGCTAGCTTGCTCTGTTCACCTAGCTGGTTTTAGCCATGCATAGGTTTTTGATTCGTCTTCCGAAACCAAAAGGTAGTAGCACCGGTGAGACTGATGATACTGGTTGTGGTATTTCGAGTCCGGCGGCTCTTTCAATGCCACACCTTTAATATTTTTCTTGTCAGTAATTAAGGAGGATAAGCAAGGACATACAAGATAAAGTGAGCACGTCTCCAGACATTGTCCTGTACAAACTGCCTACAGTAAGGACGGCCTTCAAATCCAGACTGCGTGCGGTTCTTGGCTTTTGAAAAAGTGTTGTAATTTTAGTCAATTTTTCTACAAATTGTTTATTTTTGTATTTGTTCTGCCTTTTCTGTGCCCCACTCCACCATTTTTGACAAAAATTGCAAGCGATCCGATCATTCAACAGAAGACAACTTTTTAGTGATTTTTTTTTACTCATTGTTGGGTGAGGCCCTTACATATTTGTGGGCCCCCTCGCACCGCAGGGGCTGCGGGGGCATGTTGTACAGCTTAGGCGTTTAGACTTCTTCGGTCCATGTTGTGTTCATACATCAATCAAACGACACCAGAGTTGGTTTAGAAGCAGACCTAGACCCACTATTCATGTGGTCTTGGTGCGTATCAGGGTTCGCGGATGGCAGCATTCACACTGAACTGCACTAACAATAGCAATCATACCAGAGTTTGTTTTAATCAAACCAAACCTGCCAAATGTGAACACAGTCAACCCAGGGAGTCAGATGGCTGAGCGGTGAGGGAGTCGGGCTAGTAATCAGAAGGTTGCCGGATCGATTCCCCACCGTGCCAAATGACGTTGTGTCCTTGGGCAAGGCACTTCACCCTACTTGCCTCGGGGGGAATGTCCCTGTACTTACTGTAAGTCGCTCTGGATAAGAGCGTCTGCTAAATGACTAAATGTAAATGTAAATGTAACCCACTCTAATACTGCTGTAAATGAACTTATCCTCTCTCTTCCTCTGTCTATCTTTCTCTTTGTTTGTCTCTCTGCCCCCTCTTGCACTCTCTCTCGCTCCCCCCCCCCCTCCCTCCTTTCCAGTCGTCGGTCAGCCAGTCATCCAGTAGTGGCCTTGCAGACCTGCTGATGGTGGACCCTGGCTCCACTACCACTGCTCCTACAGGTGAGAACATAGAACCTGGATGATGATGATGGTAATGATCACGGTGATAGAGGAGAGAAGGACAGCTGACATGTCTGATCCTCCTCCTCCACTTCCTCCTTCAATCACTGTCTCACTCTGACAAGGCAGCAATATCTTACTTGTGTGCGTGTGCGTGTGTGTGTGTGTGCGCGCCTCCAGGTGGAACCTCAGACCTCATTGGGGGCTTTGCAGACTTCTCCTCACCAGCTGCCTCTGCCAGCCTGCCCTCTTCTGGTACTCTCTTTCTGTCTCTCTCTCTCACACACACCTATCTTTCTCTCTTCCTCACCTGTATCTCTCTCTCTCTCTCTCTACCTCATCTGTCTGTCTGTGTGCTCTGTCTGTCTCTCTCTTTACCTCACCTGTCTGTCTCTACCACACCTGTCTCTCGCTACCGCACCTGTCTGTCGGCCTCACCTATCTTTTCCTCTATCTCACCTGTCTGTCTGCCTCACCTGTCTCTTTTTACCTCAGCGGTCTCTGCTCAAACACACCTGTCTGTGTCCTGTCTCTTTGTACCTCATCTGTCCTCACCTTTCTTTCTCTACCTCACCTGTCTCTCTCTCTACTTCACCTGTCTCTCTACCTCACCTGTCTCTCTCTCTACTTCACCTGTCTCTCTACCTCACCTGTCTCTCTCTCTACTTCACCTGTCTCTCTACCTCACCTGTCTCTCTCTCTACTTCACCTGTCTCTCTACCTCACCTGTATGTCTCTGTACCTCACTTGTCTGTCTCTCCAACTCGTCTCTCTCCACCTCGTCTGCCTCGTCTATCTGTCCAACTGTATGTCCTCCTTTTAATAAAGAGGGATTGAAGGAACGAGAGGGACTGGAGGGGAGAGAGAGACGGGAGAGAGAGAGCTGTAAATAATAGATGGCTGGTGTGTGAGAGACCAGATGGAGCAGCTAACTGAGCTACTAGCTGAGCTGCTGAGAGTGATGGGGACAGACACCTGTCATCCTCTTACATACTCACCATCTTCCCTGCTGGTCTTGCCCCCTACACACATACACACACACACCATAGACCCTTCTGGCAGTGCCCCCCTGCACACACACTAAACACATCTTCTAGCCCCATACTTCTACCCCCAACTCCCAACATACACTACCAGTCTCCAAAGTGTGCATGAGCCAGTACCAGTATGGGAGATGTGTGTGTGGTCCAGGTGTTGTCATGCTCCCTCTGTTCAGTGTCAGGTTTCATCAGTGTCTGACTGTGAGGTTGTTACCCCCCCTGGGGCACTAAACTGTTCCCCTCCGTGCATGTGTGTGGGTTTGTGTGTGTGCTACTGTTACATCGTTATGGGACCACCTTGACAAAGTGTCACCCTTTGAGAACAACCAGTAACATGGGGGTCAGATGGCTGAGCAGTTAGGGAGTCGGGCTAATAATCAGAAGGTTGATGGTTCGATTCCCTACTTGCCTCGGGGGAATGTCCCTGTATTTACTGTAAGTCGCTCTGGATTTAGCGTCTGCTAAATGACTAAATGTCTAAATGTAACATCCTTCCCTTCTCCTGTGTCCCTGCCTCCAGTAGCTGCGCCGACCAATATGAACGGAGAGTTTGGCGACTGGAACGCCTTCTCCACCAGTCCTTCCGCCCCTGTAAAAAACGCTATCACAGACCTGTTCGGCAGTGTCCAATCAGCTCCAGCTCCCGCCTCCAACCCTGCCCCTCCCTCAGCAGACCTGTTTGACCTGATGGGCGTGGCTAATCACCACGCCATGCTCAGTGCCTCTCAGAGCATGACGTTCACTGTGGGTGGAGCCAGCAGTGGGCCCTGCCTCCCTCTGTCACACTCCCATCAGGTACAAGCTACATATGACTTGCTGTTTCAGGTACACGCTACACTGTGTGCTATACTTTAGACACCACTATATACATTCATGAATGCAATACCCCATGCTTGTGTGTGTGCAGAGTTTCGGGGCGTTGCAGGGCGTAGGTCTTCACACCCAGCAGCACATGGGGCTGCAGAAGCCTGGAGGTCAGGGGTCACTGCCCTCCACCTGGTCTGACCCCAGTGTCAACATCAACCTGGACTTCCTGTCAGCTGGTCTAGGAGAAAAGAACTCCCAGCCCAGCCTCAATAACATTATCCAACAACAAGGTAGGAACACCTGACTGACTCACAAACCCCTCCCCTTCCTGTGTCTCGTCACAAACCCCTTCCTGTTTCTGATCACAACCCCCCCCCCCCTTCCTGTTTTTGGTCATTGACTCCTCCCCTTCTTGACCCTGGTTATTGACCCCTCCCCTTCTGGTCCCTGGCCACTGACTCCTCCCCTTCTTGACCCTGGTAATTAAACCCTCCCCTTCCGGTCCATGGTCATTGACTCCTCCCCTTCTTGACCCTGGTCAATGACTCCTCCCCTTCCTGTCTCCACAGGCGTTCAGCCGCCCGTCAACCTGACCCATGGCTTTGGGGGCCTAACCCTGAACAGCCCCACCTTCCATAACACCCATCAGGCCATCCACCAACCCCATAATGGCTATGGGCATGCCTGCCTCCATGGCAACCGGGACCATGGGGGTGGTCGGGATGCCCGTGAACCCGGGGATGATGGGATTGAACATGAGCATGGGGGTGGCGCCCGCTGGCATGGGTATGCCAGGCATGGGCATGGCGCCAACCCTCAACACCGCCATGATGACACCAAAACCAGACGCCTTCGCCAACTTTGGCAACTTTGGCAAATGAGAAGACTGGGGGGGGAGATGGGGAAGCCAAGATGGAAAGATGGAGGAGTCAGTGGTGGGTGGTCAGAGGGGAGGCACAGACTACTGGAACTAAACTAAGTAACAGTGTTACTATACTCTGCCCCCTACACACACCCTCCACATTCTCTGGTAGGATATGAAGTGCATAAATAGTCAGTTTGTTTTGGGCAGGGGGGGGGGCGGGATGGTCTAATGTCGGATAATGTCTAACCCTAACCCCCCCGATGGTCTAATGTCGGATTTTGTAAATGGCTGAGAACACATACATTCTATACTTTTAAAGCAGGAGAATGACTGGAGAGAAGCTGAGGTGTGTGAGTCTTTTCTACATCCATGTCTGAGCTGTGAAGAATTACCTCACTAAACCCATACCTACCCCACTGTTACACTCCTAGCTGAGGACTACAATTGATGGAGAAAAGCTGAAGTCTGACTGTGTGTGTGTCTGCCTGCCTGCCTGCAGGTGTTGCTGTGTGTGTTTGTGTGTGAGAGAGAGAGAGAGAGAGACTGTGTACATACTGACCTCTGGTGTCCTAAACAAATAAATTATTGTTTTGTGTTGTCAAATACTTTTTCAGATGTGAAAGAGGGAGGAAGAGAGAGATGGGTAGAAGGATAAAAAGGTAGACGAGAGAGGCAAAGGGTGGAGCTTTACCATGGTCCATGAGCACTTCTGATTGGTGTAATATGTTTCTCTGTCATGATCTGTTTGACTCAACTACAGTCACCTGACCTGAGGGCCCTGTTCCATAAAGCGAGTTTACGAATAAACCAGGCTTATGTCAGTTAGTTGGACTCATTTCCATTTAATTCTGTTCCATAAGCCAGCTCAACGTGGTTCGAACTCAGTTACTATGGCAACTTATGCTGTGAAACTAATCTGGTAGGTTAGTTTAACTAACAGTAGCCTACAATTGCAAAACAAACCTAAATTCATACATCTATCCTCCATTTTCCCGACACACAAACCATGTTAAGTTACCGTATTTTTCAGAAATAAAGCCGCGGTTTATACCTCGATTTTACATTTTTCTTGTGGTGGTGAGGCTTATATTTCGAAGCGGCTTATAGAACGTTTTTATAACAAAACAGGCTTCAAAATGTACTAATGAGAAGGCTAAAAAGTAACACTAGCCCTTGTGTAACCTTCGGGTCATTGTGACCCTTCAGTCATTGTGGCACCGTCGTGTTACGACAACTTTACCGAATACAAAAATAAAGTGAAGCATTTTCTTTAAAAAAAAAAGTATTTACAAACAAAAAGCTCCGATTCTGGTGGGTTTCGGTTTATAGAAAATGCGACTTATTTTCCGAAAAATACGGTAGGCTATTGGATAATGTATTGGTTAATAGTATTTATTTAAAACAATGTCAAACAAGTAGGCTAAATGTATACGTGTTTAGAGTTAGAATTTATTTTTATCAATTAAGTAAAGGCTTATAAAAAAGGACCTCGACCGACGTAGCCTGTCGTTCATGTCAATCATGGTGTCATTTTATTTTGATGAAGTGGTGGATGAGCTGTCATAGTAGGCCTACGTGCCTTTAAAGAGATTGTTCTTTCGGTCGTGAACATTTTGCCGTGGTGGATCGATATGATCCATGTAACCCCAATTATCATGAGTTCTTGAATCTGAACTGAATTAGTCGGATTGCGTGAACTAGAATTTGCCTTTATGGAACCGCTTTTGTCCCGACTGACTGTTAGGTTTGGGACTTTTATCCCTGTTTTTTTGAGCGGCCTTTGTGGAACAGGCCCCAGATCATTGGCTCAGGTTCACCTGGTTCTGTTGTGGTTCTAACCAATCTGGCTTCCATATAGCTAGATTCTATCTGGAAGTGTTATCTGGAAGCTCTGTGGTTTCTGTGAGTGTGTGTTTTCGTTTCTCTCTCCGTTAGCTGTTGTCGACAGTAACAACAGAACAGCCTTCTGTCATGCTCGGAGGCACTACACTCCACAACGACCAAATCTTTATTTTGTTACTCTCAAGCTTATTCCATATAGCCGATAGTTTCATATTTTAATGAGCCTACTTAACTTTCAGATTCTGTTCATGTAATATCTTATGAATGGGAAAGGTACTCAAATGTATTTGTTCATGCAAATGGAGAGAAGGATAAAACGCCTCATTCATAACGTTTATTTTCTTTACGGTACCGTTTACGTTTGAATGCATTTTCTGTACATCAATAAATATATACATCATGACTGGAACTGAATACCTTCTCTGCAGGCTTAACTTAGGCGTTGCTGTGCTCTGTCTTTGTGTGTCTACCTGTCTGTCTCTGTGGATGCCTGTCTGCCTTTTATGTGGGTCTGGTTTTACCTGTCTTGTCTGCCTGTCTCTTAAAGAGACGTGTTCGATCAGTGGAGTTGATACTGAAATAGAGAGAGGGGGAGAGTTCCTGAACAGAGAAGGGCGGAGAACAGACGAGAGAGGGAGACAGAGAGGAATATAGTGTGTTAAGAATGTGACCATATGCTAATAACACCAGCGCTCAGAGGAGCACTTGATGTGTTCATGGGACTTCTTCTCCCCCACCCCTCATCTACAAAAGGAAACCGTGCTTTTTTCTCCTCTAAGGGTTTACAGCTACTGCATGGGGATTATAGCACTGCAACATGCATCGATTCGCAAATTAGCCTACTGCATAGTGCCTGCTGTGAGCTGATACAGTGACCGGTTCCTCCGTTCGATCTGTTATATAAGCAATTAAACTCCATCTAACGTTCTTAACTGTCAATCACTCCTTGTCACTACGCTCCGTTGTCACGTGACAGGGAGCAAACGAGAGCAACATGGGGGAAAGTGTTCCCCCTCGGCCCGAAACAAGTGGACATGGAACACAGAATGCGAAGTGGAGGAAGGTTAAGTGTGTGGGGCACAGAGAGGCTTTCACTTATACTCACAACTTACACTAATCAGAGACTACATGGACAAGTGTGTGTTTTTCCTCTCTAAAGTGAGATTGTACAGTGCCATGGTCTTGTCATGAAATGTCCCTCACTCCTGAGAGCCAGTCTGTCATCTGCCATAACTCGACCAGTTTGATCCCAACATGTCAGTTCTGCAGTAAAGTATCCGTGGGCAAGAACCTGATTCTAATCAAACAACGCCGCTAAGTGCACTCTGATGTAGCAGGTTGGGCTGTCAGCAAGGGATGTGGTATTGTATGGAATGATGTGCTCATAAAAATATAATATAAATCTGGAAAGGGATGACGAAAAGAACAGTAAAAAAACTGCTCAATAATGTAAACCTTTGTCACAATCATCTTGAAAGATAACATTGACTTCCACAATGAATTAGGTCTAGCAGTGTCATGTCGCCATCTAGTGGCATTTCTGAGACGACATCCGTCCTGGCAAAGAGAACATGCATGTGTGGGGAAATTCATTTGAGTTAATCACTTAAAAAATATGTTTATAGAGTTCGTCTGATTTTACAATGGAAAAAAAACTGCACCTTTCTTCCGATTGAATCATTTATGACGCTCTGAGTTGTTTGTATGTTGTTATATCAAATATTCTTTGTTTATGACAGATTCCATACGATTGTCATGCAAAGTGACAAAGCCGCTTGCGCACCTATTTGAATTATACGAACGTTCGATAACCGTTTGTTGGCAACAGGCTTAGAGATCATCACAAAGAAGGTGCTTATCACATTTCATAGCTGGCTAACCCTGACGATCGCAACAATGGATAGGCACCCAAAACGAAGGGCACAGATGACGTTTAAGAAAGGTGAACAAAAAAAAAATGAGCTTGATGTGCAACTTCCCGCTAAGACAGAGGTTAGGGATAAGGATGAAGCAGGCCCATCATCTTCAACGGAGAAGCACGGAGGCGGCGAAGAGCAACCGTTGAAAACGGAGGAAGGCTGTGTCCCTTCAGAATGCAGCGAAGATGTTCGCAGTAGGCCTAATATAACTTTACCGACTTATAATAGATGTGATGGTGCTCTGGTCCCAACTATTTCAACACAGAGACAAAGACGAACAACTCAAGTTCAACCTGTTGAGGAAACCAGTGCGTTTGTCATTCAAAAAGTTGATGGGCCTTTCATATCCGAAGTGGTAGCTTCGACACACACACGTGATGTTTCCAAAGGAACGCAGGATCAATTTTATACTCCTCTTATCCACACTGTGGATTTACCTCAACCAGTTGCCATAACAAAAACAGAGACGTTTTCATTTCGCCAAGATGAACAACAGATAACCCTCAGCAGAGTGCCATTCCCTGTTAACGTCCCGTTAGTGTCTGAACCCTCGGTGAGGGTTAACACTGAAGGGATGGATCTCACCATACCCCCGGAAGGATCAGGTAACAATGCCTCAATATTGTGAGCTTCTTTCCTCGTTTAATAGGAGAGGGTGCTCCACTTGTGCAGCAAGTTTCCAAGTCACATTTACATATTTTTCGCTCTCTCAATGCCATGCATGCCTCTGCAGCCACAGTGAACGTGCCTGAGAGTGCGTCGCGGAACGGTTACATCAAGAGGCCTATGAACGCCTTCATGGTGTGGGCCAGGATCCACCGGCCTGCCCTGTCCAGGGTCAACCCCACCGCCAACAATGCCGACATCAGCGTCCAGCTGGGGTATGAGTGGAGCCGTCTGACTGAGGTGCAGAAGATGCCTTACTATGAAGAATCCCGCAGGCTCAAAGACGTCCACAGGCAAAAGTATCCAGGTAGGACAGCATGTCAACTTGCTATAGCCCAGTTTAGCATTGTATTCTACAGAAGACAAGTTTATTTATTTTTAACTCTGAGGAGTGAAAGAGCTTAACTACCTTCTCTCTCTGGGTTTGGATCTTCTCCTTTGGCAGGTTGGATCTACCAGCCTAGAGCAGGGAGGAAAAGAGGGTATGTTGTGACCACTGAGACACCTGGGCCCTCCTCCTCTTCCTCCTCCACCGTTTCCAGTGGTTCTGATCCACAGGCCTACACACACATAAGCATGGGCCAGACCAGAACCCCAGGCCCAGCCACCCTGAACTCCTTTAGTCCATACATGCTAGACTCAGCCTCAGGTAGGGGAGTTGTCACACACACACACACACACAAAAGCCCAGCAGCACCAGGTCCAACGCAGGGGTTGTGTGTCTGTGTCCAGCAGGTTCAGGTGACCACCTAGTCCAAGTGTCTGAGTCTGCAGTCAGTCAGCCCCACAGCTCTGCACCCCAATATTACCAGTCATCCAACCCCCAGCCCTCCACCGTGACCCCTTCCCCCCAAAGCAGGCGTCCTAGGGCCAGCCTGGCCCCCAACCCCAACTCCTCCAGCCCTGAAGCCACCCGCAGGCCCTATACCAGAAGGGCTAGCAGGCGCCCTTACTACAGGATGGCTTCAGAGGTGCCGTCATGCAACATGGCCGCCTGCTCCAGGCCCCCACAGCTGCCTGGTCTGACACACCCACACCTGTACCCATCCACCTCCGTGCCTCACTTTTTCTCTGGTCCTCGCTATCCCTTCAACCCCTCCTTCTTCTTCCCGGGAAGTCCGTTCTATCCCACAGGGTGAGAACGCACGTGTACACATGCCACATACACACACATGCTCCCACACACATGCACATGCTCCTACACATACATGCTGTACACACGCTCACACACATGCTCCCACACACACACTATACACACACACACACATGCTCCCACACACATGCACATGCTCCTACACATACATGCTGTACACACACTCCCACACACACACACATGCTCCCACACAAATACTATACACACACACAAACATGCTCCCACACACACATACTGCACACACACACACATGCTTCCACACACACACAGGCTCCCAAAGCCACAGTCTATACTGTGGAGACATCCATCCTTACTCCGCTCTTCTCTTTCTCTCCCGGCCCCCAGCTTCCCCATGGGGTCCTACTCATATCCAGAGCGGCCCAACCCCATGGCCGACGTCATTGGCTTCTACGAGCAGCGCTTCCAGAGGCACGAGGCCCTCCTCTCTGCTTTGAACAGGGACTACCTGTACCAGGACCCAGCGGCCAGCGCAGAGGCTGAGGGCAGCAGCCACACCCACCCCCCTCCTCCACCACCCCCATCCTGCAGCGAGTACCTGAGCACAGCGCAGGGGCTGGACGTGGGCGCCCTGGAGACCGTGTTCACTACGCCGTCCCCGGAGAACCTCACTCGTGTTCAGAGGGTCTACACAGCCGTGGAGAACCAAGAGGAGGAAGTGCGCGTTCTGAGAATCCTCTGAGAAGGACCTTTAGGAGTCTTTTTAAAGCCATGTGCTTGTGTTATTAAGTGCATGAATGTATGTCTTTGGGAAATATGTTGTCGTGTATTTGTGGTGGTTATAAACAAAAACAAGAAATGCAACGTTCAGATAAATAAATAAAAATAGTTTGTTTGAAAAATATTGTATTGTTATATAACGTTGTATGAACACAAAAATAAAATACATCTTTATTTATTCTGTTGACATCACTTTGTATATTTAGGGGGATTGGAGTGACTGCACACTGAAATAAAAATGAGGGCTGGGAAAGTTAACGTGTTAATCTTTATATAATAAACGGATAAACCTCATAGGCTGCGTCCTGCAATAGCCTATCATCTGTCCTGCTGTAACAGCATGACTAGCGATCTAGCTAGCTAACCTTCACACTCAATGTGAACAATAGAACTAAGCAAACTAACGTCCAACACGACACATACCAAAATAAATTTAGTTTATTTTAAAGTTTAACAATAGAAACTTAAACAATGCTTCCGTCAACAAAATTAACCCCCCAACTGAGTCCCCTTCTACGGAGCCACAGACATTACATCCGATTAAAAAAAAAGAAATTGTGTCACGAAATGCTAATTTGTGCCCACGAAATACGAATTCGTGGTCACGACATAGTAATTCGTGGCCACGACATAGTAATTCGTGGCCACGACATAGTATTTCGTGCGAACATTTATTGTGCCCACGAAATAGGTAGCTAGGCTATAACGTGCGCACGAAATACTAATTTGTGGCAACGGAATACTAATGCGCGTTTGCTTTAATATCATGCCCATGAATGGTAGACGCAGGAAGATTTACAATTTAAGCATAAGGTGAGTGTCTTTTCTTATTATGTTAACATCCATATTATTGTTGTTATTGATAGGTATTTCATATTTTGTTTCAACGGGAAGCCTTAATACCTGCTGACGTCTCGCTGCACACTTACCAACTGTATCCCGTTACTAGCTTAAACGTTGTTATTATGGAGTCATAATGATGCAATGTTTTTAAAAACAGCTGACTTTGACCCAAACATTTTGTCCGTGCTCCAGAAAAAAAAGTTAGCGTAGAGCCCTTTCCAGTATTTTTGATAACCTTCAGGGTTTAAACTTCAAATATTCAACGTGCAGTTAAACACTTTGTTGTTTATAAAGTTGCTGCATATATTTGATGGGAATGACTATCGACTGTTTACATTTCACGAGATGTCATAAAATGTTCTATTTAAAATATCCTTTTGTTAATTGATTTAATTCAGTGTTTTACATGATGATAACGAGCTCGGGGGAAATGAGATTAATTGCGATTAATCACAGCATATTGTGCGATTAAGTAGCCTATACCTTTTTTTTAAATCGATTCCCAGCCCTAATTGAAAACAACTGATGATAGAGATAATGTGGTGATTCACAGGCCACTATGTAAGATAAAAGCAGGATTTAAATCGTATCTATCATCATGCATACAAATATTTTTGTATGCATTCTAACACAATTCTGTTACGGGTTTATTATATATAAATTATATATAATAAACCCGTAACTCTCTTTCTTATGGGACGTTCGACATGTTAATAGGGGGAGAAAGTCTGGCAAACCTGGCAACCCGCGAGAGTCATCACATTTTTTCCTATAATGGCGGACCAGGCAGACAGCGACAGTATTGGGTTCAACGACAACAGGTTAGAGTGTGACGAAGAAAGCAATACTATGAATTCGTTTGTCTAATTTAAGTTATTGGATATCTCTTATGACGGTAGACATGGCTCAGTTAGTTATGTTGCGCAGAGTGTCTTTCTATGCGCTCTCCAGTGCGTAATATGCTTGTGATCACTGACCACGTTAGCAAGCCTGCAGCCTTGCTCCACCTCCAGCCTCTAGCCTGGCTAGCTCGCTAGCCGACGTAAGCCCGGTTGACTCCATCCACTGGAGGAAGCGTTCTCCTGGTGTATTAAGTTGTTGTCTTGAAACTCGGCAACGTCTGTCTGCCAGTAAGCAGGTTGTATTATTATAACTTATTTAAATTGGCTCATTATGGGAATTACAGGCTAACTAAGTGCTGCTAGCAAGCTAACTGGCTAGCTAGCTAGGGGCTAGTCTACAGACTGTGTTTGGGTTAGCGTATTTGGTTAATAGCTAGACTAGCTAGCCAGCTGAAGAGGTGGCCAACGCTACAAGCCTGCACTGTTTTGAATGGGACATCTAGCTGGCGTTAGCTTCCGAGGCCACGGCGCATTTTGGTTTTCATCAAGTTTAGCAGGCTGTGTCTATAAAATAGCGTTCTCGGTCATTTTTCAGCATGTAAAGCGTTAGATGGCTAGTAGTATATTGTTGTCTGTATCAACATCATTGTTCTGTGTCTCAGGATGGCGCAGCAGCAGACGCTGCGCTTTCGTGGCCCTGCTCCTCCGCCGAGCTCCGTGCTCCGGGGGCCTCCCCCGCTCCTCAGACCCCCGCCCCCGCCCTTTGGTATGATGCGGGGCCCCCCGCCGCGACCCCCTTTTGGACGTCCACCGTTCGACCCGAACATGCCGCCTATCCCCCCGCCTGGAGGCATGCCCCCGCCGCTAGCACCCCCGCACCTACAGGTAGCCCCTGTTAAGATCTAGGAACTCTTATCCCTCAAAGATCAAAGTGCTATAGTGTTTTTGGAATAGATATTTAAAAGCTTGTAAGAAAAAAGTTTAATACTCAAAAATAAAACTGTAAAAGAGAAAAAAGATGAATGTCTTGGCCTTACGGTTACAGCATCTCTCTGCTGTGTTTGTTTCAGAGACCCCCCTTCATGCCCCCCCCCATGGGCAGCATGCCGCCCCCCCCAGGACTGATGTTCCCCCCCGGCATGCCCCCGGTTCCAGCCTCTGGAGCCCCCCCCCTCAACCCAGGAGAGGAGATCTGGGTGGAGAACAAGACACCTGAGGGCAAGGTAGGACAGAGGCATCACCTATTGCACCACTACTTCATAACTTGACTATGGTCTCCTATAGGTGGTGTGCATATACTTAACTAACATCATTAGTCTAGAAACTAACCCAGGAGGCTAGCTCACAGAAGCTACTTCTATATGAGCTAGCGTTGTTAGGTTTTAAGGCTTCTGGTGTTGAGACACCCGTAGTTTGTGTTGATTTAAGTGCTGTGTTGTCAGATCTGTTATGAACCTTCAGCTAGTTTTGTTTTTGCAACATGCCATAGCCATTTATATGATCCTTATCTTCTTCTTCCCATTTCTCCTCCACCTTGTCCTCCCCCTCTCTTCTTCCCCCCCCCTCCTCCATTCCCCCCTCTCCTTCATTCTCCCAGGTATACTACTACAATGCCAGGACCAGGGAGTCGGTCTGGACCAAGCCAGAGGGGGTGAAGGTGATCCAGCAGGCTGAACTCAACCCTCTGATGGTGGGGCAGCCTGGGGGGGGCGGGGGGCCCACCGGCGGGGGTCCAACGGCCAGTACTGCAGCTGCCAGTCCCGCCTCCAGCCAGGCCCCCTCGCCCTCCCGCACACACACCTCCAGCCCCGACACCAGCTCCACCACCTCTGTGTCCATCGCCAGTGAGTGTGAGGCTAACACGCTGTTCTGTTCTGTGTCCATTAGCACAGCTGTCATGCTCCCATGTCACAGCACTATATGAGCCAGTTCGCTTGATATAGGTCCTGGATGAGTATCTGTTTGACTGGCTTTGTGACTGACTAACCCTTTACAAAACATACCGCATTTTTGGGAAAATAAGACAAATTATCTCTAAGCCGCACCCCACCAGAATGTGAGCTTTGTGTTTGTAAATCTGAGTATAAACCGCACTGGAATATATGCTGCACTTGATACGGGAACAATGATATGAAGCAATGCACAAGTACAGGCGATCTAACAGCATGCCGTTGTGTAACACACTTCAAAAACGAAAGTAAGTGCGTAATGTATATTTTCTATTGCCCGGGAATTAACCCTTAGATGCTTGAGTTCAAAATATTTCCGACGGTCCCCACAGCGCAAGTTATTTTACCGAAACGGTAGCTAGCTAGCTTTAGTTAGCTTCTGGGCTAAGTTAGCCAGCATAATACTCGTAGCAATGCTACTACCATGCTTATTTTACTTGTTAGCCTTCTCATTAGTACATTTTGAAGCCATACTAAAGCGTTTGTGGCATAGTTTTTGTCCATTGAAAAAATACAGTTGGAATGTTCGAAATCGCATATATACGACGTTACGCTGTGAGACCTGCATTCAAACAATCACATGTGCGACGCTACTCCTTAACGGGTTGAATAGCATTCACGGAAAAAGTGTTTCTCTACTGTTGTTTTGTTATAAAAACGTGCTATAAGCCGCATTGAAATATAAGCCGACCCACCACAAGAAACATTTAAAATCGGCGTATGACCGCAGCTTTATTTCCGAAAAATACGGTAAGCCCTGTACAGTAAAACATGGTTCCTGTCAGTGTTGTGACTTTGTGCTGGCGTCTGCCCAGCTTCTGCTGTTGCAGACCTGCCCCAAGTTGCTACTGCGACCTCCAGCGTGGGTGGGACCCCTGTGGTGGTGAGCGTTGCCACAGTTCCAGCGTCGGTGACGTCGGTGCAGACTATGTCTCTGATGCCCCAGAGCCTGCCCCACCCCATGCCCCAGCCTACCACCACCATTCCAGCCTTCCCCCCCGTCATGGTGCCCCCCTTCAGGGTGCCACTGCCGGGCATGCACATCCCTCTGCCTGGTAAGACCTCTAGCACCTCCAATACCTCCACCTGTGTCTAGTCCTTATCCTTCCATACCCATCCCTCCTTATCTTATCCCTCTTCCCCTAATCTTCTCATCTTCTGTCTATCTTTGTATCTACTCAGTTTCTCTTCTCCCCCTCTACCCCACCCCTCCCCCGTCATCATTATCTTCTTCCATCTCTTCTCCCCTGCCACTACATCCCTTCCTTTTCCTACCCCACCCCCTCCTTCCCCACAGTCACAGTGTTGGTTTGTGTCCATCGGCATCCTCCCCCAGCACAGAGCGTTCAGACAGACAGGTTGAGGGTAGAGAGGGTGAGCTTGTGTCCTCCTGTCGGAGCCAGGGCCTGGAAGTCCTACCAGACATACATGCGTGTAGTAGTAGTAGGCACTTCATTGATCCCCAAGGGGAAGTTATGGTGTTGCAGCAGGCAAGAAGATAAAAAACAAAACAAATTTGAGCAGGGCTGTACACAAGGTAAAACACAGGGTTCAATCACAATGTAGCCTGCTGTCTAAGTGGACTCCCAGGTCCCCACAGTCTCCACCTCCATCCCCTGGATGAGAACTGGGGTCGAAGGGTTCTTAGTCCTCTGGAAATTCCCGCCATCTCGTTCCTCTTGGGGGAGATGTTGAGCTCCAGCCAAAATTCATTCACCAGGCCCCTAGTGGCTAGTCCAGGACAGGCAGTTTCCCTCCAGACCAGCAGGGGGCAGCGTGGTGTATTCCATTTCTCTCACACGCAGGCTGCAATAGAAAGTAGTTAATGCAGTCCAGTCACAAGGTAGATGATAAAATTGACAACATTTCCACCATGGTTTATAACTGATGTGTAACCGGGACACAGTGGAGAGACATCTGTCAGCTGGCCAGACAGACCTTAGTGTAGACAGACAGACAGACACACACACAGACAGACAGAAATACCCGCCAAGAGCAGCAGACAGCCAAACAGGCAGATGGACAGATAGGCGGGCAGGCAGGCAGATGGAATTGACAGACAGGTAGGCTGACAGACAAGCAGGCAGACAGACAAGCAGGCAGACAGGCTAGGTGCTGGTTGTCAACTGTGTGTGCCTCGACCGCCAGGTGAGAGGAGGGGTTGACCACAGCGGGTGTGCATACATACGTACGTGTGTGTGTGGTCTCCCACCCGCCCTGATGGTTGACGTGCACGTGTGTGCGTGGTGTGTGTTCCGTGTCCAACACCTTGCTTGCTTGTCCGTTCTTGCAGGTGTAGCTATGGTCCAGCTAGTGGAAGGGTCGTATATAAAGACAGTCTCGCAAGGCCACAACGGTAATGACATCACCAATGACATCACTTCCTGACATCTCAAGTCTCTAGATGGCATGTTAGTCCTTGTTGTTGTTGTTGTTGCTGCTGCTTCTTATCATTCTGATCTTCTAATCCCCCCCCCCCCCACACACACACACACACACAATTTTGGTCGAACCACACAGGTTGGGTCAGCAAGGTTCTCTAGTTCCTTCTCTGTTCTCAAGCCGGAAGAGGGTTGGCAGGAAGGCTGGAGAGGGGTTCTAGATTGGTGTATTTCTGTTTTATGTGTGTGTGTTTGGTTCTTCTGGTGTGTGAGTGTTGTGGCTGGGAGGGTCAACTGAGGCAGGTCAGAGGCCTGTACTACGAAGCAGGATTTGGGGTTAGCGAGGTACCTCCAGGTTTAGCCCTGGGGTATCAGTCTCACAATGGTGGTTCACTTCTTACCAGGGTAGGTGACCATGGTAACCTATGTTCTAGATAACAGGTCAACATATATGAATGCACCGCCTACCGGCAATCAATTTTCTTGTAAAATTGATGAATAGTTTCTAGAACATCCCATGATTCATGTGCGCGAATAGTGAGAGGGCAGTCGTGTTGAGTCCAATTTTTGGGGGGCTTTCTCTGACAATTATCTTTGTATATATACCGATATTATTCTAAAACAGAGACTGATGAAAGCACCAAATCCTTCTTACTTGTTGACCTTATTAGTAAACCTGTTACCAGTTTGAAAAATGTTTTCTTTTTGTTCTTTATTCAAAAGACTGTTTAACACTGTCATGCAGCTGAAAGAATAAGGCTGAAATGGTCTCGCATGCAATAAGAAACACCAAAGTAACACATTAATTTAACGGAATACAGATCTAGGCCTACTCGTGCCTTAATGATGGGGTAATTGATAAGCCTAACTTGTGCATTCCCACTTTTTTCAATGCAATTCTTTACCGACTTTCCTTCCTACCTTTGGCAGCAACAATGGTGTTCCCTTTGACCTGGATTATATTTAAAACTATTATAGTGTGCTCATATTGTGTAAAATATGTGGCTCTGGTAGACTTGTCCATGTTTGCAGTTGGTCATGGGGAGCAAAAACTGCCCCTTTTTATGTGAGCGTGCTCAATCCTAGATTGGGAAATCCTGAGTCAACGAGTTGATAACCACCGTTGTGACATCTCGGTTGTTAGTCTTCGTGAAGCCAGCTAACTAAAAGACATCCTGGTCATGTTGGACTTGCTTGGTAGTACAGGCCCCAGGAGGCTTCAGTCTGAGGCTGCACAGCCTTACTCCTCATCATTCATGGGTTTATGGACACCTGGGACAGGCAGGAGCAGGTCTCCTAGCAACAGGCATTGGGTCAGAGGTCACAGAAGAAGTTGGTACTGAGTCAGAAGTACAGCAGTCGGTTAGGTTATCATCATAGAGAGATAATGTTGTGTGTGTGTGTGTGTGTGTGTGTGTGTGTGTGTGTTGTAAGTGGTGTTTCTTTTATGTCTTTATGAAGATGTTAATCATGCTGGCTGGGTTGTCTAGACTTTGCCCTAGAGACAGTGAGCATACACACCTGTACAACGTCAGAGTAGGTGAATATAGACCAACCATGTAAGAGGACACACACCCGTCAACCAATCACAGACCCTGCTTTATTTGGAATCCCTTTTGCTAGACTACCCATGTAAACAGCTGAAGCTGTGCTTTCACTGTCTAGAATGGAGGTGTTTATCAAGCAAGGTGATATTTCAACCTGTGTGTGTGTGTGCCAGGGATGCTTCCGGGCATGGCTCCGCCCCTAGTACCCATGATGCACCCCCAGCTGGCCTTAGCTGCCCCCGGCTCGCTGGCCGGCGCTTCCTTGGCCGGTTCCCTGCAACTTCATGAGTGGTCGGAGTACAAGACTGCGGACGGGAAGACGTACTACTACAACAACCGCACACTGGAGTCCACCTGGGAGAAACCTCAGGACCTGAGGGACAAAGGTAGCCTTGAGCTTTCACCTCTGACCTCCGACACGGCAGTCTACCTGGAGAGAAAGGGAACTCTGACCCTTAACGCTGTCTGTGTGTGTGTGCATACGCATTTATCTGCATGTGTGTGACCCCGGCAGAAAAAGAGGCGAAAGAGGCAAAGGAGAGGCAGGCTCTGGAGGAAGAGGCCATGGAGATGGAGGAGGAGGAGGCCAAGGCTGAGCAGGCCAGCCTGGCCAGGGAGGTGAGCACACACACACACCGGTTACTTTATTCGATTGAATCTGGTTTTTTTCTGGCTAGTAACAGGTTGGACCCCCTTTTGGTCCATATTGACATTACATCACCACCACCAGCCTGAACCGTTGATACAAGGCAGGATGGATCCATACTTTCATGTTGTTTAGGCCAAATTCTGACACTGCCATCAGAATGTCGCAGCAGAAATCAAGACTTATCAGTCAAGGCAATGTCTTTTTCTAGGGATGCACCTACATTTTTATATTGCTCTGGATGAGAACGTCTGCTAAATGACTAAATGTAAATTTCGGCTGCCGAAAATGGCGAAAGAGAACAAAGGCCAAAAATCTAAACCGCCCCTAAGTGCTCAGATTTCACTTGTTTGATCTCGCCATTATCACTGGACCGAAGGAAAGTTAGTTTCAAGTTGAATATTCAACAGATATTCCCCATTAGTTTTCCTTACGTCCGGCAACAGCAGTTAGGGAACGTCAACAAAGTGACAAATTGTTTTATTATGTCAATAACTCTTTATCCTTTACTCCTAAAACTTTCCAAACTGGTTGTAGCTAACCAAATAACAATGACAAGTTGCACACCTTTTGGTTTGTCCATTTTCATCTCACACATTTTTATATAAATTGTTTTAACTGTTTAATTTCAATAGCTCCTACTAACGTCAAAAATGTTCTGACTATCCGTGAATTATCCTTATATAATGCACACCCATTTTAATCTCAGGTGATTTTACATAACTATTTCCAGTAAGGGAGATCGTGTCAGCGATTTGGAAATACTTAAAAGTTTCCGATAAGGACATCAGATTTGCAGTGTTGGTTCAGCAGAAATTTCAAGCGGGGGTACGGTGCCGATTTAAAAAGTTTAACACTCATGGAATTATACAAAACAAATGATAGATATTAAGTCGGGGAGTATCGCAGGTCAGATGGCTGAGCGGTTAGGGAGTCTGGCAATTAATCAGAAGGTTGTTGGTTCGATTCCCGGCCATGCAAAATGACGTTGTGTCCTTGGGCAAGGCACTTAAAGTGGCCATTCAGTGTATATGTATATATATGCATTCTCACACACACACAAATTATGGAGAATACAGTTTCAGCTATAGAATGCTGTTGCCTCTCTCCCCCCCCCCCCCCCCTCTCCAGGAGCAGAAGGAGGAGGAGATGACGGAGGAAGAAAAGGCAGCTCAGAAGGCCAAGCCTGTGGCCACCAACCCCATCCCTGGCACACCCTGGTATGTTCACACACACACACTGCTACATCGACATTGTCCTCCTTCTGTTGTCAGTCGAAACCGATGACGATGCACACTCCTTTAACGGTGAGACGTTTAATGCCTGAACAGTCCTATCCGTGGACCCACTAGCAGTATTGCAAGTGGAGCATATATATGTGGTAGTAGTGATGGCGACCGTGACAGTGTGTCTCTTGGCCCTCTCCTGTTGTCCAGACGGACCACAGGGCAGTGGGGCACTGCCTGCTGGGCAGCTACCCCATAGCTGGGGCAGTGCTTAATGGGAGCCAGGGCTTATCCATACTGTAGTGGGCCTGCACGCCTCGTCTCTGGGGCCCGCCACTGCTTGGAAGTCCCCTGTGGTTCAGCCTGGAACCATGAGTTACCCAGTGTCTGTGTGTGGCCTCGGGGATGCCCTGCAGGAGGTGGTGGAGAGGCTCTGTACTGGCAGGAGACCTACACACTCGGCTCCTCTCTTTACCTCCATCAAGGAGGCTATCCAGAGGCAGTAGCTGTAAGGAGAGAGCAGCGAGCATAGAGCACAATGGGGCAAGCAGTACTACTGCACTAGACGCTTCACACACACCTGTCCACCATGGACACACAGTTTGACTTCACACCTGACACAGTCTTACCGTGTGTGTGTATGCAGGTGCGTGGTGTGGACAGGAGATGACCGCGTGTTCTTCTACAACCCGACCACGCGCCTCTCCATGTGGGACCGCCCCGAGGAGCTGGTGGGCCGGGCCGACGTGGACAAGAACATCCAAGAACCTCCTCACAAGAGAGGGCTGGAGGACAGCCGCAAGCTGGGTACACACACACACACACACTGCACACGACCATACCACACACACACGCATACACACTTCACTGCACACAACCATACCACACGCATAGACACACACTCACCCCATGCTCATACACCATCTGTCACACACACCACATTAGATACTGATCTCAGACATTAAAGGTTCTCATGTTGTCTTGCAGGTATCAGTAAGGAGGAGCTTGAGGTGGCAGCAGAGGAGGTCCTGGAGGAGGAGCCTGTCAAGGCCAAGAAGAGGAAGTAAGTTCTCTACTTTCTGTTGGCACAGGAAACACCGAAGACCAGTTCAGGTTGGGAGATACATGGTCACCACAGCGTGTCGTCATACTTGTTTAACACTAGAACCAACATTCCACGACCCCCTAGAACTGCTGGCCGGGTCATTTATCCCCCTTGCCACAACAGCATCAGCAATCGTTCACCTCCGGTACAGGACACTCACTGTCCATATGTCTATCTATCTATTTCTATCTCTATATCTGTATCCAATGTAGCTCGTTGGCCTGCTTATCAAAAGACAACAATGGGCGTTGCTTAAGCAACCAGACATTGCAAGAATGTTGAGCAAGGCAAAATACAGCGTTTTCTACACTGCCTGGCCAAATAATTGTTGCACATCAATATCTTCGTCTTTAGCTTTGATAGCACGTGGAATTGTTTGGCCTGTGGAATTTTCAAAAACCTTATGCCAGAGTTGCACTCATTTTTGGCTGAAATGTATTAATGATGGGTGTTGAACCACTCCATCAAATGTTCTCCAGCACAACAACTTTCAGTGGGGCTAAGTTTAGTTTCTGTTGTGCCCAATTCACGAGTGAATGCATGCTCCTTGGACCACTTTCACAATTTGTGTCCAATGAATCCTGGCATTGTCGTCCTGGAATTTGACTGAGCCATCGGAAGAAAAAATCCAGTGATGGGATAACCCTAGACCTGAACAATAGAAGCAACCCCAGATTATACCACTGCCTCCTGAGGTTCGTATACTGGGCACTAGGCATGATGTGTGCATGCCCATCTCTGGATTAGGATCATTTTAGACTCATCAGACCACACAACTATTTTCCGTCGCTCCAGAGTCTAATCTTCATGTTATCTAGCAAATTGAAGCCCTTTTTCTCCCGGTTAGCCTCACTGACAAGGCCACCCTGCTACAGTCCCAGTACTGCGAGTTCTTGTGCGTGTGGAAATGCTAGTACTTTTACTATTAAACATAGCCGTGAGAGCTATGTCAATTTTGTAGGATTTGACTTCACCAAGCTTTTAAGTGATCTCCTATCACCACCTATTCAACGGCAACACATTTTTTTTTGGGCCAGGCAGTATTTTCAGGGTATAGATGACCCGATTAGTGGTTCGAAGTAATAATAAAAAAACGCAAATATATAAATAAAAAGCCCACTCCCCCAATTATTCTTAAATGTTAAATGCATTTAAAAACGCCAGGGGGATAAAAAAAAAGACCCTCTACTGTGGAGGTTCTAGTGTTAAGGGGGAGGAGGTGTGGGGAAGGAGGGATGAGGTGTGACCGAGAGAGCTAGTTGAGGTGTGACCAAGGGATAGAGAGAGGGATGAGGTTTGACCGAGGGATGAGGTGTGAGGGAGGGATTGTGAGGGAGGAACGGAGGGATGGGGTCTTGGTCGTGGTTGGGTCTCAGTGTGACATCTCTCAGTAACTTCAATGCTGATTTCTGATTGGCTCTGTTCAAGTGGTGGTGAAAGCTGACTGGTCAGCGGTCTGCGTCAGTAGGACTGGTGATGTCACCAACATGCTCTCCAAGGTAACCAACCACCTAGCTCCACCCTCCTCCTAGACTGCTCTTTAACCCTCTCCCCTTCTAGCTCTCTGATCGGTCCAGGGTTCAAGCTACGTCCAATGAGAATCTGACCTGGTAATCAGGTGATTCTTTGCCTTAACCAATAACACACACAATAGGTGTGTTCGACTTCATGCAGCAACGGTGGCGCCGACAGCCGGCTGTAGCCGGCTGCCTTGAAGTTGAGAATGCCATTGGCTGCTTCAAGTCAGCCGGGCTGCAGGCGGCGGCAGGCGACGCCGGCGCTGCATGAAGTCGAATGCACCTATTAACCCAGAAGACTGGTCTACTCAGCCTAGACACAACCCAGTCACCTCCACAGTGCCCTACCTCTCCCCTTCCCTCCTGACTCTCTCTCTCTCTCTCTCCCCCCCTCCCTCCACCCACAGGAAGGAGGCAGAGTCTGTGAAGGAGGCGGAGTCGGAGAAGGAGGCAGCGATGGAGGCGGAGCTTCGTGCGGCCCGCGAGCGTGCAGTGGTGCCTCTGGAAGCTCGGATGGGCCAGTTCAGAGACATGCTGCTGGAGAGAGGGGTACACGCACCCCAACACACTATACCTTTCTCTGTTTCTCTCTCTCTGTCTGGCATCCCAGCTCATGTTATCATTTATTCACTGCCCTCTATACTCCCAGCGTTATCATGTAGTTGCGTAGCATAATGTTTAAATGCCTGAGCCTTTCTGACTGTCCTTCCCCTTCCCGGCCACCAGGTGTCAGCCTTCTCCACCTGGGAGAAGGAGCTGCACAAGATCGTGTTCGACCCTCGCTACCTGCTGCTCAACCCCAAGGAGAGGAAGCAGGTACACACACACACACACACACACGTATATGAATGTGTACCAGAAGTGTAGTTTTGTTCAGTGTGTGTCTGTGTGTGGGGCTCAGGTGTTTGACCAGTATGTGAAGACGCGTGCAGAGGAGGAGAGGAAGGAGAAGAAGAACAAACTGATGCAGGCCAAGGATGAGTTCAGGAAGATGATGGAGGACGCCAAGCTGACCGCCAGGTGAGACCACGTCACCGTGGAGATCTCAGCTCTCACAGTTGCCATGGTGACCGAGAATCTGTATCTCTGTGTGTGCGTCAGGGCGCTCAGGTGGCTGAGCGGTTAGGGAATCGGGCTAGTAATCAGAAGGTTGCCGGTTCGATTCCTGGCCGTGCAAATGAAGTGTGTCCTTGGGCAAGGCACGTCACCCTACTTGCCTCGGGGGGGAATGTCCCTGTACTTACTGTAAGTCACTCTGGATAACGAGCGTCTGCTAAATGACTAAAAATGACAATGTGTGTGTGTGTATGCACGTGTGTGTGTCTGTGTGTGTGCGTCTCTCTGTGCATGTGTATGGCAGGACCACGTTCAGTGAGTTTGCGTCCCGGCATGCCAGGGACTCCAGGTTTAAGGCCATAGAGAAGATGAAGGAGAGGGAGGCCATCTTTACTGAGTACATGACCGCTCTGAGGAAGAGGGAGAAGGAGGACTCCAAGACCCGGGGCGAGAAGGTGAGGAGCACGCGCATGCACACGCGCGCATGCACACACACACATGCATGCACAGCGCATGCACACACATGCATGCACACACAGCACACGCATGCACACACACGCATGCACACACACGCATGCACGCACACGTATGCACACACACACACGCATGCACACACACGCATGCACACACATACACCTGTATGAGGTGTAGTACGTGTCACCGGTTAATATGCAAAGGGATCAGTAGCGCCTGCGCAATGATATCAAACCACGCGAGAGCTTTGCATTGACTTACAGTGGACACGGGCGTTCACACACACGTCATGTAGGCGTCACGCTGAACGTTTGTGCACCAGTGATTTGATTTAAATGACATAACTTCTCTCTCGAGACATAAGTTGCATTATATTAGCCTACCTAGTCTCGATAGCGGTATCGATATGCTCGGACCTTATTGACCTTCGGGTTTTGAGAAATTTGGAACCGGGTCCTTACAGAACCGGCTATCGATCCCCATCCCTAGTGCACACACACACACAACACACAAGCAGCGTTGGCTATGTACATGAAGCAGTTGTGTAAAATGTGTGTGTGTGTGTATATATATAAATATATCTGTGTGTATTCATAGCTGTGTGTATCTGCGTGTGTGTGCGCGTCAGGTGAAGCTGGACTTCCTGGTGCTGCTGGAGGAGCAGCATGTGGAGGGGGGTCAGCGCTGGAGACAGGTGAAGGAGCGTCTGGAGGGAGACCCTCGCTACAAGGCTGTAGACAGCTCCAACCTGAGAGAGGAGCTCTACAAACACTACCTGGACAAACAGGCCAAGGTGGGGCTGTGTGTGTGCGTGTGGGGGACTCTTGGATTTCCTGCGGATGCATGTTGTAAGATCATTGACTAACTGTTTATGTGCTTAATGCACGTGTGTTCTGGGGCCCAGAACTTTAAAGGGGGTTAGAATTAGTGTTGGGGTTAGAATTGGTCAATGTTATGGTTAGTGGGTTAGGGTTAGAGAACACAATTTTGAATGGAAGTGAATGGTCGGCCCGCGCTCAAGAATAAAGTGCCAAACTGTGTGTGTGAGCAGAGCGTGGACGGGGATAAGGAGCGCGAGCTGGAGCGGCAGGCGCGTGTGGAGGCCAGCCTGAGGGAAAGGGAGAGGGAGGTGCAGAAGGCCCGCTCGGAGCAGACCAAGGAGATCGACCGAGAGAGGGAGCAGCACAAGAGAGAGGAGGCCATCCAGGCCTTCAGAGCCCTCATGTCAGACATGGTGAGCACACACACACACACACTCTCAACACTTTTTTCCAACACTGATTTTAGCCTGCTAGTCTTGCTGTTACTGTGCACACTCTCAACTTGGATTAACGTAGCGGCGACACATTGACAGTAGTGTGACGCGTGTGTGTGCCCGTCTGTTTGTGCCCGTCGGCGTCCAGGTGCGTTCGTCGGACGCGTCGTGGTCAGATACTCGTCGTAACCTGCGTAAGGACCACCGCTGGGAGTGTGCCTCCCTGCTGGAGAGAGACGAGAAGGAGAAGCTGTTCAACGAGCACGTGGAAGCACTCACCAAGAAGAAGAAGGAGCACTTCAGACAGCTGCTGGACGAGACCAGCATGGTGACGGAACACACACACGTACTAGAACCCACACGATAAGACGCATGCATACTAGGGGTGGAACGGTACACTGAAGTCACAGTTCGGTTCAACGGAGGGAAAAGCAAAACAAACCAGGTTCCTCTACGAGTGAATTCGGGCGCATTGAAGATGACATGTAAATTCCAATTGCGTCAGTGATTTTTTTGGCCCTATTTGTATGTGTATCAGGTTGGTTAAGCACTGTAGGGAGAAGTTGGACAGTTTTTTTTTTTTTTTTGTCTCGTTCCAGTGATTGGCACACCTGGGTGATGGCGTCGGATATTTTTAGTCATTTAGCACATGCTGTTATCCAGATGCGTTATATGCGTTAGTATTTCCAGTCACATACCCCACAACTGCTGAACAACGCCGACACAGTGCTCATCTTATCCACCACTCTCTCACCTGTACTACTGTAACTGAATGGGAAACCGAAGTTTGCGATCATAGAGGCCGGCGGGTCCTCTATCTCTCGTGGGTCGCCACCACTCGCCATACTCGTCCTTAGTGCTGCTAGCTAGCCTATCTCTGACTCACGGCGGCGCTAATCAGAGCTACAGATTAGATGTCCCTAAAGAACACGAGTATCTAACGTAGTTCCACAATACATTAATTAATTTGCACTCAAGTTTTATTTATTTTTATACCGTGTATTCTCCGTGTAATTTCATGCACCGAACCGTGACGCCCGTACCGTACGGTTCGGTACGAATACATGTACCGTTCCACCCCTAATACATACATACATATGTACATACGTACATACAGGAACACACACAAGACACACTAACACACACGTACTGGAACACAACAGACGCGCACAGACACACTGTCATAAGCACCTTATTTTATCATGTAAGCCTGAATAGAAACCTAATGAGTCTAACTGCAGTGTGTGTGTGTGTAGATCACCCTGACCACGTCCTGGAAGGAGGTGAAGAAGATCATCAAGGAGGATCCTCGCTGCATCAAGTTTTCCAGCAGTGACCGGGTAACCACGGCGATTAGAGTGGCGACTGTTTGGAGCCTCAAGTTGTTGAGGAGTCGGGTGTTGATGCTGTCGTGTGTTGATGCTGTCGGGTGTTTTGACTTTGACCATTAAAGATACAGAAATATTGTTTTAGTAACTCTAAAAGAACATGGACACGAATTGAACTTGAGAATTTGATGAGGATCTGTGTACACCGTGCTGTCATGCTAACGGAGAGCTTTGTGTGTCTGTGAATGCGTGTCTGCACGTACACTGTGTGTGTGTGTATCCTGCAGAAGAAGCAGAGGGAGTTTGAGGACTACATCAAAGACAAGTATATAACAGCCAAGGCTGACTTCAGAACCCTGCTGAAGGAGACAAAGTTCATCACCTACAGGTGGGACACACACACGCACATTCATGTAGATGCACACACACTCGCATATATACACACACTTCACACACGTGACGGTCCCGTCCCGACCAGGTCCAGGAAGTTGATCCAGGAGTCTGACCAGCACCTGAGCGACGTGGAGAAGGTTCTCCAGAACGACAAGCGGTACCTGGTTCTGGACTGTGTTCCTGACGAGCGCAGGAAGCTCATCATGTTCTACATCGAGGACCTGGACCGCCGCGGCCCGCCCCCACCTCCAACCGCCTCCGAGCCAACCAGGCGCTCCACCAAGTGACCAATCACAGAGCGGTTGACCCCTGCCCCCCCCCTCCCCCATACACACACATGCTGGCGTGAGCACCTGGATGCCAGCTGACAGACTGGCCCCTTGGTTGAGCCCCGTCTGTGTGTTTATTCAGACAGCGGGGGGCTCCATGACCAGGCTCTGAACCTCCCGCCCCCCACCCAGGGAGAGGGAGGGGCCTAGCGTTACTATGGCAACAAGCCTGAAGATGTAAGATGATGTAAATTGATTATCCTTCTGTGTGTGTGTGTGTGTGTGTGCGCGCGCGTGTGTGTAGGTGTTGTAGGCCTTACTGTGCCGACTCCAGAGGGAGTCAGAAACACCAACCCAGACTAGCGAAGGTAGAATGTTTCTTTTGATGCTGTTGCTGTACATGTTACTGGAATAAAGGCAACTTCCACTGTTTTTTTACCACTTGGTCTTGTCATGTGTGTGCTCTACTGCAATGTTATACTTACACTCAACTGATCTTATGGACTCAATCTTGAATGAAGTTCAGTTCAGATGTACTGAAGGTAAAATGTTTGAGCTCCTGTGAATGCATTGTAAACCAAAAACAACCCAGATGCATGAGAAGTCTGGTTAGTCAGGTTGTTGTTTTTATTATACATTTCTTTAGAAAACAAGATAATGAACAAAAAGTCGAGCATTGCTACAATCAGGTCACATGGTTTCTCTTACAGAACAAAGTCATCAGATATGTCGTTGAGCTAATGAAAGGATGAAATGAAGAGGCAAAGGAAAGGATGGAAGAGGAAGGTGTGAAACCCACTTCAGCCCAACAGGCATCCAGAACAAATCAGGGTTAGACTGAGTCAGGTGTCCCAGCTCGGCCCAAATACACCAGTCATTTGGCTTGTGAGGCATTTTCAGCCAGTCAAGCCTAGCAGGGTTTGATACTGGGTAGCTTACACCAGCAGCTGTCTCAGGACTCCATGAGTGTAGGAGGGGCTGGGGGGCTTCAGATCAGGCCATTATTGTCTCAATCCTCTTAAGGAGACAGAACCTACTGGAAGCTGCCCGTTCTCTCTGCCTGTTTGTCCTCTAGTCAGTCCAGCTACCAACACCAGGGAATTGAGAGGGGAAAAATAAATAAACAATAGGGGTCAGGTCATCATGCCAGACTCCTGGCTGCAGTGCATCTTGGGTAAATGTCATCAGCCCGGGCCCCACCTCTGGAGGGGGAAGGAGGGGCTGTGAAGCTGTCAATCAATCCTGTGTCTGTTGGCAACAACCCATCCATGGGGGCTTGCAAAGAAGTCTTGCCCCCACCTTCCAGTCAAGCGGCAACCTCATCACCGAGCCAGGGGGGGGGGGGGGGCGTGGCCTAGGTGACCTTGTCCTGGAATATGTAGAGGTTGTTGGTGGCAGCCACGGCGATGATGTTCTCCGTGGGGTGCCAGGCGGTGTGCAGGATCTTCTTGTTGAAGTCCAGGCTGTCCACGCTGATCTCGTCCTTGCGACGCTTCCCGCCCACGCACACGCGGCGGGGCTTGAGCACGGCCCGGGGCTTGCTGCTCTCCCGGGACGCCTCCAGGGTCACGTCCCGCCTGGTGCCCCGGTCGAACATCCGGAAGAAGTTGTTGTAGGAGCCCGTCATGATCACACTGGGATGGAGGGATGGTGGGGAGCAGGAAGAGACGGAGGGAGGGATGGGACAAGGGGGGAATAAGGGAGGAGAGAAAAAAGAATGAGGAAAAACACTTCAAAAGAAAAGACAGTCCGACAGAAGGTCCGTTTACAGGGTCTATAATAAACTGTTGTGTTGGTTTCCTGTACCCTTCTTGATCAGCAGGTTTTTATAAACAACCCACAATCCCCTGCAGCCTACTTGATTGACTTACCTGTCAGTGCCGTTCCACACACATTCAAATTTGTCGAAGATGCAGTCATTCTCGTACAGCGAGCACAGCTTACTTCTCAGGTAGTCATGCACCTGACGACAGATACAACCACACACACACACAAAAATACATACATACACAATGTCAGACTGATAGACAGACAGGTTAGTACCATCAGACAAGGCTTACCTACCCTCAATAAAGTGTTGTGGATTCAGATGAGACTCAATGTACAGTGTTGAGGTATGGTGTATTACCTGGTAATGTACAGTGTTGTGGTACTGTACAGTGTTGAGGTATGGTGTATTACCTGGTAATGTACAGTGTTGTGGTACTGTACAGTGTTGAGGTATGGTGTATTACCTGGTAATGTACAGTGTTGTGGTACTGTACAGTGTTGAGGTATGGTGTATCACCTGGTAATGTACAGTGTCGTGGTACGGTGTATTACCTGGTAATGTACAGTGTCGTGGTACGGTGTATTACCTGGTAGGTTTCCAGAGGTTTGTTCTCCATGTTGAGGTCCCACACCTTGATGGTGAGGTAGTCTCTTGTCATCAGGTAGCGTCCGCTGTGGCTGAACTTGACGTCGGAGACCGAGGAGATGATCTCAGAGAAGAAGGAGCGATTACTGGGCTCCTCTGGCTCCTCAAAGACTGGAGAGGGGGGGGGGAGGGAAGGAGGGAGGGAGGAAGTGAGGGGGAGAAAGGAGAAGAGGACAGAGAGGGGATGGAGAGGGAGGGAGGCGAGAGAGAGAGATGATAGAAGGACAGAGAAAAGGGGATGGAAAGGGGTAACAGAGAGGGGGGGGTAAAAAAAGAGGAGAGGAGGAGAACGAGATATGCAGAAATATAGACAGGGACAAAATAAGAGGGGGATGAAGAGGCAGAGAACAAGAGGAACAAAATAAGCAGAGAGAGGGTATCTTCAAAACAAAACCCACAACACACACACACACAAATGCCCCCAGCCGCCCAGCCCAAAGACACACACACACTCCCTCCACCACACACACACGCACACTGAGTTTTAGACACACACTCCACCCCGAGTCTCACGTTTGCAGTGCTGGTCGCAGAGTGCGGCTGCCCTCATGTCACACAGACGGATGGAGCCCTTGCTGCTGCTGTAGGCCAGGGTGTGGCAGTGCTGGGGGTGGAACTCTGCAGCCGTGATCACCTCCGTCAGCTCCTCCATGTTGGACGGCTTGATGTCCACAATGTCTGGGGGGGGAGGTCAAGGAGCAGTAACAACAACAATAACAAACACACAATCAACAGCCATGGCAAAAACACAATCAAAAACGACAACCTTAATAACATCACCATTAAAAACTGTCACACGAGCAAACACAACACCACCAACGGGCACAATAACAACCATGACACTACAACCACAAGAAGAAAAGCCATTACCTAAAATCCTAGTAATATCAGCCTAATATTTTTTTTTAAATGCACAAAACAACAACCACAATAAGAACTGCATCCTGAGTGCAGTTAACCCACATCTGCAAACCAAATCTGTGGTGAAACTCAGAGATAACGACTTCACATGGTTTTATTGATCTGAATAGGGATCGATGGGGATTTCTGGGTCCATGAGACCTCACTGACCTCTATGACCCCAGGAGCACAACAGTCACCAAAGTGAGAGGGCTGTGAAACGTACCATTTGGAGTTGTGCGTAGCCTGTGTGTGTAGCGTGTTTAGTAGGTAACCTGTGTCTATAGCATGTAGCATGTGTGTAGTGTACGCTTATAGCGTGCAGCGTGTGTAGAGTGTGTTTATAGTATGCAGTGTGTGCATATGTTTATATCGGGCTGCCAAGTTTCACCAAAAGTTCTGAGTGAGATTATGTGGTTTGGGGCAGGGGCGAAAATCTGATATCAACTTCGGGGGGAACAATTTTCTCAAGAGCAGTTTCTGGGGACACACACCAAAAGCTGTGCTAGACTTCCTTAAACTTAAAAACGCTTGGTATGTGTAAACAAACAGAGATTTCTGGCATTATTAGAGAGATGTAGCATGTGCTTAGTATGTGTTTATAGCATGTAGCGTGTGCATAGTGTGTGTTTATAGCGTGTAGCGTAGGCGAGAGGTGGAAAGGATACTGAAGCAACGGTTTGTGATCTCCAGGTCCCACAGGTTGACTCTGAGGTCGTCAGCAGACATGTAGGTCTGGAGGTCGGAGTTGACGGAGATGGAGTTGATGTGGTAGGTGTGTCCGTTACTGAACACCCGTCTGGGTGTGGCCTCAACCATCAGGTCCATGGATAGCAGCACAGGCACCTGGGGGGTAGGTGGGGGGAGGAGAGACAGAGAAAACAAATATTCGGCAAAAAAATCGATGTCGGCGCCAACATTGAGATACACACACATACACACAAATACCCACTCACCCTGAGGGAAGTGATGGTGCTGGGGTCTCGTATACGTCCGTCCTCATCTTTCAGGTTGTATCCCTCTGATCTCTTGTCTCTCTCACTGATCTTCCACAGCTTGACTGTCTTATCTAGGAGAGGAGAGGACAGGAGGGGAGAGAGGTGGAGAAGAGAGCAGCAGAGAGGACAGGAGAGCAGAGGAGGGGATGAATGACGGCTGAGTTAGCTGCAGCCAGGCCAGTGAGGGTTGGCAGAGATATAAACTACTATCAGTTGAATGATCTCAGATCAATACACTCCAATTAACCTGATTACACCTCCTGACAAATACCAGGTGCGTGCATGTGTTCACTCAGGACCATGAAGAGACATGAACATTTAGGGCCATATTTTAACGATCTGAAACGCAAGTATCAAACGCGAAATGCAAGTAACTTTGTGGGCGGGGCTACAGCACTGTTGCTATTATACCGGCGGGATAATTGACTCTTGCGTCCGACGCAAATATGGGTTGGTCTGAAGTAGCTACATTACTCATAGGTGTAGTTTGGGCATAACGTGCAATAAACCAATTAGAGCGTCATCTCACATTCCCTTTAAGAGCAGGCGCGCCTGTTCCATGGCGGATTGCTTTTATAATGGCGGATTTGCCAGGCGCACGCCAGGAGCGGTTCACAGCCGAGGAGACCGACGTTCTCGTCAGGGCCGTAAAAGATAGAGAAGTGACATTGTATGGGGATGGGAGAAGAAACCCACCCAAATTAACTTCGGTTAAACAGGCGTGGGTGTAAATGACATTTACATTTATTCATTTAGCAGACGCTTTTTTTCAAAGCGACTTCCAAGAGAGAGTTTTACAAAAAGTGCATAGGTCAATGTTCATAAACAACGAGAAAGCCACAAAAAACATTGCGGGAAGCCAAAACATGAGCAAACATTGTGATAAGCAACCAAGTGCCAATGGGAAGAAATTGCCACAATTGTTACAAATCAAGTTCAGATACATAGAGATTTCTCATGAAAATATTTTTAATCATTGACATGAAAAAAATGTAACACAGCCATACAATAAATAAAAACAATGTAACGCAGCTTCGCAGGAAGAAGACCCTGGCCTCGCCAGCAGCGCGCACGGGCCAAGCATGCGCCCTTAAAATAGCATCTGAATAACGCGCCACTGACTTTAGACTACCTTTTTTCCTGGTCTGTGGCGGAATTGTTTTCTGAAACTGCAAAATAGCACCAGGGAACGTTTGCGCTGGAACACGCCTCCTTTTTTCGCTGAACCGCCCCCGCGAGCGCAAATTCATTCCCTAATTTACCGACGTGCGTCTGTGGAGGGAAAAGTCTGCTGTGCGCCGGGTGCAAAATAGGAATGATACAAAGTCGGCGTACAAAGTCAATTGCGCTGGGTGCAAGATAGGGCCCTTAATCTCTCCTGCACAGATCACAGTACAGCTGTGATCCCCAGCAATCAGTATCATTTTCGCGGTGCAATGTCCTGGCCATGTGTGTGTTCGCACGCTGTCCGAAATTATCATAAAAAATGTAATTAGTCCCCCCCAATGTTGACTCCATGGCTACGGCCTTGGTGTGTATGTATGTATGTATGTGTGGTAGTAGCGATGCCTTGCCATTGGTGGAGAGGAGATAGTAGGCGTGGTTCTGTTGAGAAAGCCATCGAATCTTGTTGATCTTCTCCTCAATCTCCAGACTCTTCAGGTAGTCAAACTCTGGCTCGTGGCTCTGGAAGGTGCAGTAGACATTATACTCTCCTCTCCTGTGAGGCTGGCTCTTACTCTGCAGAGAGACACACACACACGGTGAGAAGAGATCTACAGTCAAATATCCAATTCACAAAACCAACCAGCCACTCAGCCAGCTAGACAACCTGGTTCTTTCAACCTTCTCTGTGGTCCCTAGTGTGCGATTCTGTATGTAAGTGTGTGTGTGTCTAGGGCTCCCTTGGAGTGTGGTAATCTCTCTATAATACCTCCCACTCTGAACAAAGCAGACAGAGAGAGAGAGGAAGTGAGAGGCCGAGAGAAAGACTGAGAGGCAGGTTGAGAGAGAAGAGGGGTGGAGAGAGAGAGAGACCCATCATGACCCACCTCTTGCTCTCTCTGGAACACCACCACCCTGCCTCCCTTGTCCCCTGTGGCCAGCAGCTCTCCTGTAGGGTTGAACTCCACTGTGGAGATGATGTCCGCTGGAGAGAGAGAGAGGGGGGGGGACATGTTAGTCGTGTCAGACTTATAATAATATCAACAGGGTTATATCTAGATTACAGTGCAGTAAAGACAGACAGGGTGACGGACAAACAGAGTGATACTAAGACAGGCAGGCACACAGATAGACAGAAAGATCGACAGACAGACAGACAGACAGACACAGAGAGACAGACGGATAGAGAGACATACAAATAGCAGTGTGTAGACTGCAGAACCATAATCAAAGCCAAAAGCTCCTCTCTTCACAAAAATAATGAAAGGCCAGAGGGGGTAGAGTGGGGGGGTCATCTACATCTTCCACAATACCCCCCCCCCCAAACACACACACAGGCTCCATCATCACCCCACCAGTACACGCCCCTCCCCAACCCCAACCCCACCCCGACCCCCTGCTACCCTGTCTGTCACTAGCTCAATTCATATGCTAATAACCATCACATGCAATGCAACACACAAACTCTCTCTAATTCTCACACGCACACACCAACATACACACAAACTCACTCCCACACACATGCACCAACATAATCACTCCCTCTCTCACACACAGGCACCAATGTATACAAAAACTCGCAGAAACTCACTGTCTCACACACTCTCACCCTCTCTCACACGCACACACACCATTTCTCTCACAACCGCTCAGCCCTTGGCTATTAAAGATGGCAGACAGGTCATGTATGTGTGTGATGGTTCCTCCAACATCGGTGTGACTGTCAGTCTTCTGTACCAGAAGTGGCAGCATGCTACTCTGAAACATACACACACACACACCTTTTGGCACAGACATACACGCATCACAATGACTCAAATACTAAACATGTAAGAAATGAAACAAAAAACTAAATACGTATTTTTTTGCCCAGAGAAGAGAAATGGAGAAAAAAAACGTATTTTTAAAGGAGGACAATAGATGGGGGGGGGGAGAGAACCACTCCAACATAGAGTAAGGGAGAGGGAAAGAGAGAGAGCATGGATATTCCTTTTTTTACCTATGTGGGTTTTCTGTTTGTGTCTGAAGGAGAGTTAAGACGCTGGTTTCCATGACAACCCAATTGCTAAACGAGTGGGTGTAGTGGAGAGGAGGGGTAGGCGGAGGAGATATTCTAACAGTCTGTGGAACATTCTATACAAATATTCCCCACTAAAAACCTTCCAAAAACCATTCTCACAACTTTCCCAAAGCCAAATCCATGTGTGTTTGTATGTAATACCAGGACTTCGGGTTCATCAGGGTGACAGTGTCTTTTTAAGTTGACTTGCTGCTCTAAGTAGCTTAACTGTTTTAGGTAATCCCCTGCCTCCTTTTCTCCCTCCCTCCCACACACTCAATCAATGGATTGCATGTTTTGTACAGGTATTGCAAGGAAAAAACACAATCACAAAAACACGTTCAAACATACATGTGAAATTTAAAATATATACACACACATATATAATATATATACACACACATATATATATATATATATACACATACAATATATAAACAGACAAAGGACAAGTAATATGGATTCTTGTGTGTGTGTGTTCACTCAGGACCATGAAGACACCAGAACATGTAATCTCTCTCCTGCACAGATCACAGGACAGCTGTGATCTCCAGCTATCAGAACCACTTTCATGGTGCCATGTCCTGGCGTTGGAGTGTGTGAGACAGAGAAAGAGAGAGGCAGGTGGTCATTATTATACTGGCCCCCCTAACAGCTCTTTGGGGGGTGTGGGGGGGGGGGGGACAGTAGCAGGTTCTCAAACTAATCGGACAAACACTAAAGTGAATATCTAAATGCTGTTGTAATTTATCTAAGCCATCAACCTGCCAGGGACTGCAGATGAAAATGAGCCTGTATGGCTAGATTTGGCACATTTACATGTTGAACTCTGTGCTCACGTTGATTAATGTGCGTTGTCCCTTTAAATACAAATAAATAAATAAAAACACAATACACATACACACACACCACCCACCTCTCTTCTCCCTACCCCCCTCCCCGCCCCCCCGTTTCTCGTAGAGTGAGGGGGGACACCCCACTGTACTGAAACTCCAGAGGGAGTTCATTTCTGAGGAATAATAAGGGAGCCCCCGGGGGGAAACAGAGAGATAACTCTGTTCATAACTAACACTGGAGGAGTGAGGGGGGGCCGGGCAGGGCAGGGCGGGGGGGCCTCGGGGCTGTGAGGCTTGGCACAAGAAGATACTGCAGGAGCAGCATCAATGAGGGGGGGGGGGGGCAGCCCACACACAAACACACTCCAGCAGGATAGTTATTTCAGGAAGCTTTGCTGCAGCACTGCAGCTTAGAGAAGGGGACATACATCAATTGTGGGAATGACAGATGAGAGAGAGAGAGAGAGAGAGAGCGCGCGAGAGAGAGAGAGAGAGAGAGAGAGAGAGAGAGAGAGAGAGAGAGCGAGAGAGAGAGAGAGAGAGAGCGAGAGAGAGAAAGGACAGACAGACAGACAGACATTGAGAGACAGAGGAAGAGAAGAGAAAGAGGGAAAAAAAGACACAAGGTGAAAGAGAGAGACAGGAGGCTAAATAAAGAGATAAAAAGAGAGAGGGGGAGAAGTGTATTGTAGTGTAGAAATGGACCAGGGCAGTGCTGACTGTCGTTCACTAGCTCTGCACTCTCGATGCTGACTCAGGGCAACACTGAGAATACAGGGGAGAGTTATTCTGCTGACACACACATACATATATACACACACACACACATTAGTCTCCATTACTTTGCACTCTGGATTCCTGCGACTCTTCAACCTTTATTACTGACATACGCCAGCGCTAGAAGAGGGTGAATGTGTGTGTGTGTGTGAGAGAGAGATGCACATGACTGTATCTAAAGGTTTGTTCCTGGTTGTTCCTAATTCTTCCTGGTTCTTCCTGGTTGTTCATAGTTCAGGGTTTCCCGCAGCACTTTGCAGTGAAGGCGGCCACCTAAGTAACACACCCCTGCCGCCTTAACTACGTTGTCAAACTACGTTGTTTTTTTGTTTTGTTTTTTAATGAGCGATATCAGCCGTGTTACTCTGTCCCGCCCCGCCCCCCCCCCCCAAACCAAAGCAACAACACAGAACAAGCAGTGTGTGTGGGTGTAAGTTTGTGTATCTCTGTGTGTGTGTGTGTGTGTTACAAAGAGAGAGCTCAGAGTGGGTGTGCAAAGTGCTCTAGGCCAGTAGAGAGTGGAGGGGGGAGATAGGGGAAGGATGGAGAGAAAGGGGGAGGATAGGGAACTGTTACCAGAATAAGAAGGAGTCAGCAATCTACATTTAATGAGCCAACAACAGAGGGTCACACACCCACCCCCACACACACCTCACACACACACGCACAACTCCACTGCCCCCATATGCTTTCTTCCAAGATCCCCTGCTCCTCCAGCACCCCCCCCCCCCCATGCCCTCTTTCTTCCCCCTCCTCAGTGTCTCTCTCTCTTGTTATTCTCACTCAGGGGTGAGTAGTCCGATGTTAACATCCTGCCTCACAGTCTAACAGGCACTGGAGCCGCACCATGGGGCTCTGCTACTCATCCTGCCTATCTGGCAAGAAGGTGGAGGAGGGGGAGACGGGAGGGAGGGAGGGAGGAGAGAGCAAGAGCGAGTGGAGAGAGAGAGTGAGTGAGGGGGGAGAAGGAGAGAGAGAGGGAGGGAGAGAAAGAGAGAAGCTCTGTTATAAAGTCTGAAATCTGGCTAACAAGACAGTAGGCTGTAGTATCAGGGAAGGGGGTGAGGAAGAAGAGGAGTGGGAGAGGTGGAGGAGAGGGTGGAGGGGGCAGTTGGAGAAAGGAGGAGTGAAAAGGGGGATGAGGATTCTGAGGAGTAGGGGGGAGGGGGAGAAGAAGGAGGACAAGGAGGAGGAGGACGAGGATGACGAGGAGGAGGGAGAGTTTCCTGTAGTCCAGGGCCAGACCATTGTTCAAGGGCTTATCACCGTGGAGACGAGGAGAGCAGACAGATTAGCAGGCTAGCAAGACAGGCCAGCATTACACAATGAACTCTACTGTTGCTTTTACTGCTGTTTCTACTGTTACCTCTACTGTTATCTCTACTGCCTCACCAGCTACCTTGTTACCTAAGGCATCCAGCCTCTGGAATGAGATCTAGCCAAGTCTGATCCTCACTCACACACACACACACACATACACACACACATCCATAGACCCTGACCTCTAAATTAGTGTCTTGATTATGCAAACACACACTCCTTTCATTCACACAAAAGGAATTCTACAGGGATTCCCAGTTCCATAAAAATATCCACTCCAATCAGCATGTTCCTGCGGTAGACACACACGCACACACACACACACTTGACACACGTCCAAACATATGAATATTCAAAGGATAATTCCACATTGCCCACCAAAATCAGGCGTTAAAGATGAGTGTTGAAAACACAGCATCTGTGGATCTAATCCTGACATACAGCAATGCAAACATGAACATAAACAGTACACACACACACACCATAAAAGAAGAGCACACACATATACCATAACAGAAGAGCACTCAGATTGGAGCAAATTTCATTTTGAAAGAAAAACAGCAACTGAATCTAGGTCACGTCCCTGGCTAATACAGTGTGTTTGTGCTGTGTTTACTTTGAACACCTTCTCTCCCAGTATCTCACGCTAAACTTCTCTACATCTTTCCCTTTCACTCTATCTTCTTCTCTTTTCCTCTTTTTTCCCTCTTTCCTCCATTTATATCACTATCTCTCCATCTCTCTTCGATTTGATCTAGCAGGAACCAGTTGCTGGAAGAAAAAAATCATTGCAAACGGGCACACTACTGCTCAGATGTGTTTCATGGGAGGCATGGCAGGGAAGGGCAGGGGAGGGAGGGAGGGAGGGTGCGGGGGAGGCAGGGGGAGGGAGAGAGGGCACAGGGGAGGGCAGGGGGATGGAGGGGAATAGTTGTGGATAGGAGAGGCTCAGCTTGCTAGAAACTAAGAAGCTGAGATCTGATTAGAGAAAATCACCATATGACACAGTCTGTCTTTCCCTCTAAAAACACAAAGTCTGTCTGTCTGCCTTCCTGTCTGCCCGTCTGCTTTCCTAGGGCCTGAAGCAGACAGGGGGAAAAGGATTGGTATTTAAGATCCACTTGTCGTTATTTATGTATTCCTTTTCTCAGACTAGCTTTGAGAAAGCATCCACTGCCTGTCTGGGTGGATGAAGGAGTGTGTTACCATGGTGCAATGCCATAGGAGAGGGTTAGGGTTAGCCTAACCCAGGTGTCTAGTCTCTGAGGATGGTCGTGGGAGGAGGGGGGCGCTGTTTGTGTATGTGTGTTTGTAGGTCAGTGGGTATAGGAGATGGGTCCGCCTAGGTCACAGTCAGAAATAAGCTTAACCTGAGCTGTTAGCAGAGGGGGGTGAGAAAGAGGAGGGGTGGAGGGGCGGTGGGAAAGAGGAGGGGGTTCCTGTCCTTGAGAAGGTGCAGCAAGAGAAGGAGAAGAAAGGTTCTTGACGGAGGAGAGGAGGCGGGTGGGGGAGGGGGCCTCTAGACAGCTACAACCTACAACAGGTCAGCTCAGGAGTGTGTGTGTGTGTGGCTCATCCCTCATGGTCCAGCTGGGGGATAGATAAGCACCAGGACATGATGAATGTATACCCCTCACTAACACACAGCAGATCCCCTGATATGAGTGCAATGTGAGTGACTAACACACACGCACAGTGAATCCCCTTGAGTGCATTGGAGTGAATGACACACACACAAGAAATGTGTCACGGAACCACGAGACATGCTTATCAAACGCTTGCATGGACATGGGCTTCCACAACATAACCTCCCGCACTGGACAGAACACAGAAGTGGACTGAGTGGACTCTGGCATTATACTAGTGTGTGTGTGTACTCTATGGTGTATCTTTATGAGTGTGTGTGTGTGTGTGTGTGTGTGTGTACTCCTCGTGCGTTGTATGTTGATGGCACCAGATGTATGTAGCGTCAATGAATGGCTAGCTTTTCGTTGGCGTAGCTGGTAGTGGTCGCGCTTAGGATGCCAGAGGTGGCAGTTTCGATACCAGCGAGGGACGAACATTGGCCAAGTGTACCTCTGATGGAGCAAGACCATGTCTGTTACATACAACTGGTGCCATCAATACACAACCGCTGTGTGTGTGTGTGTGTGTGTGTGTGTGTGTGTGTGTGTGTGTGTGTGTGTGTGTGTGTGTGTGCTGTGACAATGAACTTAACGTGTACTTCTGCTTGCATAACAGGCCTTTATACTTAGGCCACTTATTGCTGAACCGCATTGATTGTTTCATGAAACCCACTAGCCAACCTTGAAACCATGAAAAAGTCTAGCCAACCTTTATAGCAGACCGGAAAGACTGCATTAACACAACGAGCTGCGAAACACCGACGAATCAGCTCAACACTGCATTCCCACACACTGCCAACTGAGACCCATTTTACAAAACCCCACGCCACCGTGGGTTTTAAAGCCGGCTACAGATTCACTCGAAGCGTTCAGCCTTTACCTTCTGTTGCATAGTTGTGGTCCCGGAGAAAGCCGTTGTTGATTTTGCGGTTGTCGGTCTCTTCGTCCATTTGTGACGCTTTTATTTTCATGTTCAGAAAAGAAGGAAGAAGTATCCATAGTACTAAAACATCCCTCAGCGACGGGAAGGCGCGAGCTGCGCGTTGGTCGTCATGGTTCCAGCGGTTCAACGGCAACGGAGGATGCTGAGGTGAAAGCGCGCGGTCCTCGACTCGATGTAGCCTACCGGCTATGAATACAAGCGGAGAGAAAAACCAGCGGGGATGTCCACAATCCTACATGTAAAGCTCTAACAGCAATGACAGCGGCGTGGGTTCTTATCCGTGATGCGTCCGTCCATAAGTCTGTTGGCACCGGAGCTCGGTGACTCAGTCTCGCTGTTCTGTCCGTTCTAATGCTCGACGTGTCACTCGGTCGCCAGACAGTACGGGCACCGGGTAATACTCTACGGATGCTGTTGCCACCCGCTTCTCTCTCACGCAGTGCGTTGTTGGCTCCGCCCCGACAGCTTGGCTATGTCGACCTGCGTCAGCATCACTCTGTGTGATGTGTGTGCGCGCAGGTGTGCGCGCGCGTGTGCGTGTATCACTCATTGTGTGTGCGTGTGTGGGTTAATCGGTGTCTGTGGGCACATGCGGGGGCAGCGATACCTTACATCAGGGGACCAACTGTAGGCCTATGTGTGAGTGTGTGGATGAATGGGACTAGGTTATTTAACATCTTTGTATAACTTGTTGTCCTGAGAGGACAGGCAGTGCCTGTGGAGACACAGGTCAATAATAACTGCCTTAATCACACACACAGTCTACCTTGACACAGTTGTCCTAATTTTCTCTAAATAGAATTGTGAGCTGGAAGAGGAGGGGAGGAGAAGAAAGAGTGTGTGTGTGTGTGGGGGGGGGGGTGGAAAAGGAGGGCTTACACAGTCTCTCACACACACACACAAACATGATCACTCTGCCTGCTCCCCACACCACCACAGCTGACAGCCCTGGGTCACTGAGAAAAGACTGCAGCGGAGAAGGAAAGGAAGGAAGGAAAGAAGAAAGGGAGTAAGGAAAGGCAGGTCTGTGGAAAATCAAAGGAATATTAATACAGAGATGAAATAATTTAGGGATGTGAAGGAATAACAAACACAGAGGAAAGAGAAAGAAGCAAGAAGATAGAGGGAGGAAAAGAGAGAGATGGAGAGACAAAGAGAAAGACTGGGAGAGAGGTGGAGAGAGACAGAGAAACAGGGAGAGAGGGAAAGAGAGAACAGTAATTGGATTAAGAAGGGGGATTAAAGGCAGCCTGTGGAGGATTATCTATAATCTTATAGATCTTCATGATGATTACAGCACTTCCCTGATCGTCTTCCCTGATCGTCTCTCTCTCTGTCTCCATTCTGTTTCTCTCCCCCTTTTCTCTTTTAACGTGCGATCTGTTTCTGCTTTTCTCTCTCAACTCTTTCACTCAGACCTTGACTGTTATCCTGAGGTTTAAATGGGACCTCTTTCACAGCCGAGAGACTTGGGCGGGATGGAGGGGAGTAGGAGAGAGCAAGAGACTTCCAGTGGCAGCAACCCTCCCAAACCAGCAATATGTGTGAGTGGGTGTGTGTGGGTTCCCAGCATGCCTTTAGCCGTCACAAGGAAACATCCTTCCCTCTCCCCTCAGAGGGCGTTATTGCCGTGGCAACGACAGGTGACCGTTTAGAGAGTTTGAATGCCGTGAGCAAACCATATTGCCATGATATTAACCTCCCTCTGACACACACACACACACAAACACCATGCTTGGTCAACCACCACTGAGCTAACCATCGCTATGGCAACTGACAATACACATTTGCACACACAAAGACACAAACTCACTCACACTTCTTTAAATACACAAGGCAAGATTCTACTGTCACTGTAAAATCATGTGAACACTTCATGGTATAATAATTTTATATTTAAAGAAATATTTATAAACAGCCGCAGTCTGGCACATAAACGTAAACACACACACTTTGTGGGATCATCTGTAAACATATACCGCCACTTACTGGCCATACTGAGCAACTACACCAGTTACACACTAGTCCTCACTGTATCAGTGATTCTATCCTCTGCGTTAAACAGTAGGTGACTAGAAAACACTAAAAAACCACACCCCTGTGACTGTAGAAACAAGCCTTGTTTCTGCTGAGTAACAACTGGTCATCATCTTGTGGATAAGTGCCTGTATCACTCTCAGTCTCGAGAAGTCATTTCTCTCTCTTTCTCTCACAGACACACACATGCTTGTACACACACACACACACAAACATGCACACACACACACAATCAATGAGGGGAAAGTGCTTGCAGACATAGAGGAAACTGGAGCTTCTCTTCCTAGAATCTGTGAAGAGTGCTTCCTGTTTAACACCATAATGCCCTGCTGTCCTGTCCTCTTCTGTGTGTCCTTGTGTGTGTGTTTGTCCTCTTGCATGTGTGTATGTGTGTCCTCTTGGCTGAGTCACTGCCAGCAGGATTGGCCTGTAATGCCCTGCCTGATGTTAATGCGTGTTCGACAAGCTGAGAACACAGTCACCCACCTGGAGGAGGAGGGGGTAGAATGGGAGGAAAGGAGGGGAGGAGAGGGGAAAGAGGATATGAGAAGGGGAGGACAGGAGGATGGAAGGAAGAGAAGAGAAAAAGAGGAAGAAGAGGAGAGAAGATGGAGTGATCAGATTTCGGAATCCTCTTCTCATCCAGAGGATCTCATTGGACGGACGGATGAATGGATAAATAAATCAATGGATGAATAAAAGGATAAAGGAGGATGTAGCATTTATTTAGCATTTATTTATTACTTGAGAGAATTATAAATGAATGGAGGGGAAGATCAAATAATGTGTGATTGGGTGAGAGGTGGGGAATAGGAAAAGGGATACATGGAGGGGAGTGCGGGTGGAGGGAGACAGAGGGATAAAGAAAGAAAGGGATGGATGGATGGAGGGACAGAGGGGGAGGGAGGGGAGAAGGAATGACCTCCAGTATATACCAGACAGCAGGATGAAGGACCCCTGCTGAATCAATCACTACTCACAAAGGATGCAGACATCAGCCACAGATTACTGCTTTTAGCACGCACACAAACACACACACACACGCACACAGCAAACACAACCTTATGTACTCCCCAAATAGCTTTTTCCATTGATTTGAGAGAGCGAAGGAGAAAGAGAGACACAGAGACACAGAGAGAGAGAGAGAGAGAGAGAGAGAGAGAGAGAGAGAGAGAGAGAGAGAGAGAGAGAGAGAGAGAGAGAGAGAGGAGAGAGAGCAAGAGCGAGTGGAGAGAGAGAGTGAGTGAGGGGGGAGAAGGAGAGAGAGAGGGAGGGAGAGAAAGAGAGAAGCTCTGTTATAAAGTCTGAAATCTGGCTAACAAGACAGTAGGCTGTAGTATCATGTCATATGATGATGTAAACACGCCGTGTGACCTTGACAACCTGGCTGACCCCAGTAAATAAACACTCTTCTCCTCCACTCTCCTGTCTTCTCCTCCACTTTCCTCCTCTTTTCTCCTCCACTCTTCTCCTCCACTCTCCTCTCTTCTCCTCCACTCTCCGTCCCTCTCCTCTCTTCTCCACTGTCTGCTCTTTTTCTCTCCACTCCTCTGCTCTCTCTTCTCCCCTCACCACATATTTCCTTTCCTCCTCACCACACTTTTCTCTTTCCTCATTCCTTCCATTACTGTCAAGACTGTTGGACTACCACATGGCATGTGTCTGCCTGTTCCAAATCTACTGACTATCCTTGTCCACTCTCCTACACTTTCTGCTTCCCTTTTATAAATAAGCACCAACCAACCTAACCTAATGCCCAATCACAAACACACATATAGCCTACCTTCGGTGTGACAGCTGGAGGACTGGATAATACCGGGCGGTCTGAAGAGATACGGCAGGTATCTGGAGAAGCATTTCATCTTTCAGGTCGTTGTTGTTCTTGTTTTGTTGTCGGCAGCGCATCCCGATCTCGTCCTCACCTCACAGCGCGCTACGACATCAGTGACAGAACGGACATATCAGACGTCGCAGAGACAGACGAGACCACGGTGGGAGGCATCACTGAAGCCTTCTACCGTAAGACGCCGATGTCCCTGTAAAAGTAGGGAATGGAAGGGCGCTATGCCCCACTCCATGCTTCTTCTCCGGTCGGCTGCAGGACTCGGGATGATAAACCGGGGCCAGCGAGGGGGGAGGGCGGGAGCCGCAGAGGAGAGGGAGAGCGGAAGCAGTGTTAAGATCTCAGAGAACGACACCTGTTCCCGGACTCGCGGGTGCGAATTGGTCGTTATGAATGGGAGCCTGCGGGAGTTTTATTTCCCAAATAGCCTACCTCCTCATCACACCCACAAACAAGCCCCCCTTTGCATCTTCTTATATATAAACGGAATAAATAATTTCACGTAGAAACTATATTACCCTAATGGAAGTATCAATAGTTGATTCATATCTGCGTCTACACAGACATACACGGAAAGACAAATAGCCTAGGTTGTTGTTCTTTTGTTGCTTTTTTGTGTTGTCATAGTGAAATAGATTATAGGAGACATTTTCGTTTACTGAGTTCCTCTGTGTGTGTGTGTGTGTGTGTGTGTGGGAGAGAGAGAGAGAGAGAGAGAGAGAGAGAGAGAGAGAGAGAGAGAGAGAGAGAGAGAGACATGAGAGAGACATGAGAGAGACATGCAGATACGCGCACGTGTTTCTGTGTTAATCCCTCTTGCAAACAGTCTGCAAACTGAGAAGGCTGATGCTGGCCAATGTTGTGTATGTCTGGAATTAAAACACACTTTCCCCCTCTAACTTACTACTTGATATAAAATTGCCAAAATAAACGCACAATATATTTGTGCGTTTTTGGAATTAAAGTCAAGTTAGCCTACACTAGGCCTACTTCCTATACAATTCCTACATCAGCATACTCTAATTCAAACAGTGAATCATTCGAATCTATCAAATCTACTGTAACCTAACCTGCTGACTAGCAAGGGCAAAATAGTTTTGTTAAAGTAGCTTGTTTCTGATTCTGTAACAACTAGGCTAAAGTAGGCTAGTGCAAATTGGCATAGACAACGGTCTTCGAGAACACCGGAAACCGATTGACTTGTTCGGTGGGTTGCCAGGTTGGTGGAAACTGCATTAGGCTACTTTTTTTCATTTTGTTTTCAAGTATGTTCAGTTTGACTCATGCACTGATTAAGATCCAACGAAAATTGTTCAACAAGTAGGCTAGGTCGCCTATGGATGGGCAAACCGAGGCTTTCCGAAGCACAGAGACAATTGAAACATTGAGTCCGGGCCTTTGAAACGCTCGAAACTTTTACTCAACAGTGATATCTGCTGGCAGCTTCGAATATGGCATACACAACAGTCATATCTAATTCCACAATTTAATCGTAATGGTCCTTGTGGTTGAATAAGGGAATTATTGCTGTCTTGTTGTTCATTTAACAACAATCGGGTCAAATCATGATTTTCGAACTGTTTGAGACGATAAACTCATTGTAAACTTGTTACATATTCATAGACATCTTGAAGTTGCAGACAAATCATCAAACAGGATTTCGCTAATGGCACACAAGCAACTGACTCTAATGTTCTCTTACGGTCTCTAACTGTCTCTAATTTTCTCAATCTCTCTCAATTCTCTCAACCAAGGTCTCACGCATTCAAAATGTATGATTTTGCCGCCTCATTTTATACCCCGACACCCCGAGTCTTTTGGCAAGTGCCACACAGGTTCCGTTCAAGATCACATCACAAAACGTTTCGAAACACTTTGTCACGTGACCGGAAGTGTTTTTAAAACCCGTCTCGAAAACGTTGTTCTGATGCAGTGAGTGTTGAATGTGTCGGGACAGTATAGTACCGAGCGGTCCATCACTAAGGTCGCCTGTCGTGAAATAATATATTATGCGAGCGATGGGCAAATGATGCGCATCACAGATCACGAAAGACAACGCGATACGCTGGGTCTAGACAAAAGCTTCTTTGTCACACATACTGTACTTTGTGGCTGGTGGCAAACAGCTGTGTCAACAACATGGATTGGTATCAAACGCTGCGATATCTTATAGTACTTTTGTCACCCTTCTCAGTGTTTTGCGACCCAGGGTTTGCTCCGCTGGACGGCAGCCCACCCACAAAAATTGGTAAGAAAACCATGCTAGTAGTGTTGCTAGCTAGGCTAGCTATGCTCCACTACGCTACGGTTCGCATCCTAGCTATCGCGCTGGATAACAAGTAGAGCTAGCCGTTAGTCGCAGTAGTGAACGCTTCTGCGACATTTAGACAACTAATGTAACGTTACCGTTGGGCAGTTTTACCTTGTCGATTGATGACAGAAGGGTGGACTTATGTTTAACTCTATTGATTAATCGACTGACAATGTCAGTCAATGTCAGTCGATTAATGATCAGTCGATTAATGGTCATAATGGCATTATGACCACTGACCAGTCCAGTACTGATTGACACTAAGTGTACATGTGCCGAAGCGAAGCACATTTCCACAGCCGAATAGTGCAAAATCGGATTTCTGAATTGACAGAATCGGCTGTGAAATCGCACATCCATGCTTTCATTTAAAGCAATGTCTACCAACAAAGATATATGAATAGTGTCATTTTCAAACAACAAAAACTTCATAAGAGGATTTTAGTGGTGATGGTTGCTCTCGTTTTCGGTGACAGCAATCGTAGGGGCGGGGATAGGAGGAACAGCTACCGCCCACTTCCTGCGCCAGCACTTTGGCCCCGAGGTCAGCATCGACGTGTTCGAGAAGGGTGAGGTTGGAGGGCGTCTAGCGACGGTGACGGTCAACCATCAGGACTACGAGTCGGGGGGGTCTATCATTCACTCCCTCAACTTACATATGCAGGACTTCGTCAAACAGCTGGGTACGTAACTGCCCGTGGCAGCGGCAGGATCAAGTGTATGGGATGTGTGTGTGTTCAGGTTCAGGTCTTAACTTTAGCTTGTGTGTGTGTGTGTGCGTGCATGTTCAGGACTGAAGTATCGTCGTAGCGTGGCGGGGAAAACGGCTGTCTTTAACGGAGAAGAGCTCATACTAGAGGAGACAGACTGGTAACTGCTAGATCTGTTCTGTGTGTTTGTCTGTCCGTCCATCGGTCTGGCACATTACTTCATAGTTTTCCTTCCTAAGTACCTAGTGTGTGTGTGTGTGTGTGTGTGTGGGCATGCATACATACGTGTGTGTGTAGGTATCTGCTGGACCTGCTGCGTGTGTGGTGGCGCTATGGCATCAGCTTCATCAGACTGCAGATGTGGGTGGAGGAGATCATGGAGAAGTTCATGAGGTTAGTGGATAAATGTTCATGAAACGTATGGAATTGTGTTATAGTGGGTGGTGTATCTTTCATTCTTGTATGTGTGTATGTCTGCCCCATGGATGTGTCTGCCTGTGTGTGTGTGTGTGTGTGTGTGTGTGTCTGCCCGTTTGTGTGTCATGTCCAGAATCTATAAGTACCAGGCCCACGGCTATGCCTTCAGCTCAGTGGAAGAGCTGCTTCATTCCCTGGGGGGGTCTGGCTTCCTCAACATGACACACCGCTCGCTGTCTGAGTCCCTGCTGGAGCTGGGCGTGTCCCAGCGCTTCATAGACGAGGTCATCGCCCCCATCACTAGGGTCAACTACGGACAGAACAACAGCATCCCTGCCTTCGTAGGTCAGGGCTCACACAACATGTTAAACCATGTCAGAGAGACGTATTTCATAATCATGTGCATAGGTGTACAGACTTTGTATTTTGTGTTCTATGAGCATCACATGTTCATACAGACATTATAGGAAGAAGACATTGCTTTGCAATAGTGTATCAATACATACATGTTTTAGGTGATCTTGGTTTTAAGAGTAATGTGTGTGTGCGTGCTTCCTTGCCTGTTTGCGTGTGTGTGTGTATTAGGTGCAGTGTCGCTAGCTGGTGCTCAGTCCAACCTGTGGGCGGTGGAAGGAGGCAACAAGCTGGTGTGCTCAGGCCTGCTGAAGCTGGCTAAAGCTAACCTGGTCCAGGCCCAGGTCAACACCATCTCTCCACAGACCAACGGTACGGCAGGCCAGTGTTCCTACCAGTCCTGGAAAGTCTGCGTAGGAGAAAAAAAGGTCAGAAAGTCTAATAATGAAAGTGGCGACAGGACTTTGAATCCCTTAGTGTTTATTGTGTGTGTGTGTGTGTGTGTGCGCGCGCGCGCGCATATGTCCTGCTTGTATTCCACAGGAGAGAGCGTCCAATACCAGCTGACCTACTCCTCAGGTTCTGGAAAGGAGGCGGAGCTCTATGACATAGTGGTGGTGGCCACGCCCCTTCAGGACAGCGTGGACTCCGGAGTCTCCTTCCAGGGGTTTGACCCTCCGTTACCTATAATCCCCGGCTCCTACCACCACACTGTGGCAACCGTCGTCCACGGTTACCTGAACTGCTCCTACTTTGGGTTCCCAGACCCACGTCTGTTCCCGTTCAGCAGCGTGCTCACCACCGACACCCCCGGTCTGTTCTTCAACAGCGCCGGCAGCATCTGCCCCGTCAACATCTCTGCCGGGTTTCGCAGGAAACAACCACAGGAAGCCGGGGTCTACAAGGTGTTCTCCCAGAGACCTCTGGAGCGGGCCGAGCTCAAGACCCTGTTCCGCTCCTACTACTCCGTTCAGGTGAGAAACAAGGAATGTGTTTTTGGACTCCTCGTTTGAGGGATTCCGCGTTTGCAGTTTGATGGTTTTTGGGGGTTTGTAGTTTGTGTTCCTGGGTTCATAGTTTAAAAAAAAATTTTTTACTGGGTTTGTACTTTGAGAGTGTACAGATTTGTAGTTTTAAGGTTTCATTGTTCGTAGTTTGAGGGTTTCTGGGTACTTCTTTTTTGTTTTTTCACCTAATGGAATGTGATGTCCCTGTATTGCTACTCCTGTTTTCAGTATTTCATTTCCCATTCAGAAGTTGTTTTAATTCAACATCAGGGTTAACAGTTTCCAAAACTTAAGTACTATATTTTCAGGAGCAGATTATGATTTATGGCAACCCCACTGTCCCACTAATACATTTTCCCGTTGCCAGGAAACGGACTGGCAGGCATACCCGCGGTATGGCAGTGTGGAGGGCCAGAGCCTGCCTGCCGTGGAGCTGGGCGCCAACCTCTACTACCTGAACGGCATCGAGTGGGCAGGCAGCGCCATGGAGATGAGCTCAGTGGCGGCTAAAAATATAGCCCTGCTGGCTTTCCACCGGTGGAACCGATCGCCCGAAATGGTCGACCAGAAGGAGCTCATGCACAAGATAAAGACCGAGCTCTGACTGGGAGAGATAGACTCACCCACGCTCACACACACACAACAGGGGTAGATGGCCTGAGGGGGGGGGGGGGGGGCATTCAACTGCATGCACAACTGAAGAGATGTGACTCCTGTATGCATGACTGCAGCATGAGACTCCCATTCCTGTAATTTCTGCTATACCTTTTCCTGAAATGCAACCTTGCCTGAGAACATCTAAGAGCAAAACCAAGATAAAGATATTAGACTATGCCTAACCTTATGAGGCCTTCTGAGGGTTTGATGTTGTTTACAGGGTTAGACTGAAAATGAATCCCCAGAATGATGATCCCTTCCCTCATACACACACACCCTGAGTGTACCTACGAGGGTGGGGTGTGGGGGTATCCCACCTGACTTCCTGCTTCTACAGCTGTGGGGGCTGTCTGGATCCAATCCCCAAGGCTGCCCTCAGCTTGATGGCACTGTGTTTACACTCCATAGTCAACAATGAAGAGAGGAAAATGCTTTCAATGATCTATGACAGATTGTCGGATAGTATATTATCAACAAGACATCCTATGTTTGTGTGTGTAACTAACTGCTTGTACACATTGTAGCAGGTTAAGGCGTGTGGGGTTTACACAACATCAAGCTCAATAAAACCCTGGCACACAGAGTCCAATTTCCATGCAAATGTGTCTTTAATCCGTCACATACATACACCACAGTCTCTGGTCACGCTCCCTTCTTATATGCAAACACTCAATCAATTAATCACTCAATGAGACACAGCCTGTCTCGTTGCTGCAGGAAGTCCCTACATGGCTCGGGGGGTGGATCCAGCAGGCTGCCAGATATCTTCCCTCAATCACCACTCCCCTCACCTCTCCCTGCCGTCTGCCACAATATGTAAGGATATCAAACACTCAATAATTTAGCATTTCTGAGAGTTGCGTTGCCATTTTGGAATCCCTTGTCCTCCATAGTTACTGCTGTACAAATGTCACTGCTGTGTGCTCTGTAAAGTAAAAGCTTAGTAAAAGGAATATTTTAGGACATCATACAATTTTAACTGTCAAATTACGAGTAAAAAACTGAGGTATTGCATGATTTTAAATTACTTGTTTCTCACTGTCAGCACTGTAGGCCACTAATGGATATGTCTGCAATTCAATTCAAGTTTGGCCACTGGGGGGCTAGTATCATTAGCGTCCACAAAACCAACAAGTCGCTGTCAGGCGCTCGTCTGAACAAAAGGCTTCTTATTCGTCTTTTTTTTAACCTCCTCTGTGTTGCCAAGACAGAAAAACAAACAAGGGCCCTGTTTGTTTCGTCTTAAAATGCATCGTCCATTTCCTTCCTTTGAAATCACTGATCCGACATGGCTGTGTTGCAATTGAACTTCTGTGAGATGAACATCCCTTCACCTACACACTCATGTTAGGTCTTACAATATCCAAAATACATCTGTAATGTTTTAGACTGTCTTTGCCCTGTCTGTTGTTTATAAGAATAGCTGACAGTGTTTTTTGTCAAAATTCTAATAAAAAAAATGCTGCTAGGGTTCTAGCAAGCAGTTGATAGGAGCAGGACCAAGAATTCCAATGTGCCTGTACCTTTTACTATGGCATATCCAAAAGGGCTGTAGGCAACACAGCAGACCAGTGAGAACCAGCAAGATGGCCTCAGGAGCTGCTGCTGTAACCAGTGGTGTACAGGACTGAAGAACTACATGAAAATGTCTATTTAACTTGTGTTGGGGGGGTTAAGAGGTGAGTTCTGTATGTCCATGTCAGAAGTGGGTAATACTGATACTTGATCGCATGTATTAGAACCCAGTCAAGTGAACCACCAAGAAGGTGGAGATGCCCCAGGGAGAACCAGCAGCAGACAGAACGAGGGGTGGGGGGCATTGTTAAATTATTTTCTGCTGAGTAATGGCCACCCTGGTTGCATGAATGGGTTAATGTGGGAGAGGAATGAGAAATTAAGGAAAAAAGGAGAGGTATGGGTGAGAAAATTAAAGAGAGAAACGATAGCAAGACCATAAGAGAGGGAAGAAAATTAAAGCAAGAGGGAGATGGGGAGGGGAAGAGGGAGGACTGGCGGAGTAGGGCTCAGGCAGGCACATCACAGCAAGAGCTGCACTGCAGAGTCATTTCTGAGGGAAGCTTGGCTCAAGTGCTGCCAATTCCACTCCTACTCTCTCAGGCAGACACTGCTGTCATTTGTTAACTGAACATATTTTGTCTTGCTGGACTGTTCTTGCCATTTGTATTGGATAAGTAATTTAGCTAAAAGTGATTTTAATTGTTAGTTTTGCAATATGACTGACCTAAGTTACCCACATAGATTGAAATGTCAATGGCCTTGTGACAATGGGCTAAAGAACTGCTTTTATGTTTTTAAATAATTGCACATTGTCTTTTGATGAATCTGGTCTTGGATGACTTTGGATGAAAATCATTGGTATTCCTTTGCCTTGGCAAAGTTGCCTGGTATTCCCTAGATCTTGTCTCAACTATGGGTGGCACAGTGGCAGGTAACTGCTCCCAAAATCTGGAACTCACTCCCTATGTCTTTTTGCAGCATCACATCCATCTCCGAATTCAAATGACAATTAAAAACATGTTTTCTCAATGTTATTTGTCCTAATCTGTTGCTATGTATTTTCTCTGTGTCATGTTTAATATTTCTGTGTTTGACTGCTTGCTTTTACATTGTGTTTGTCCATGTTGTTGTACTGTATTACCATTGTAAAGCGTCCTTGAGCTCGGGAAAGGCGCTATAAAAATGTTACATATTATTATTATTATTATTGCGTGCCATAGAAGAGCCTACAATATACAGTGTGGGATGCAATTGTCATTTTTATCAGTTTGTGTGCAGCAACCCCACCACTGCAGCTGCAATGTTTTGGTCAATCCCAAAGCCTCGCTGCGATTGGTCGGTGGGCCCCCCACGTGACAAGGTAGTCACGCGCTTTCCAGGAACCCGTCAGGAAGAAGATAAACAAAACAAACCAAGAGACAGACGCGTGGACTCCATTGAGATGGCTTTCTTGTTACCGAGATAGAAGCACATACACGAGTCAAACACGATTTCCTACTTTTCCATAGGGATTTCAATGGTGAGTTAAACGTTTCTAAGACCATTTTGCTAACTTTGCTGGCAGTTCGGTCAATGTTTCGTCGATGAGAGCGCGTCGACCTGTGGTTAGCTTGCAAGCTAAGTTGTTGTATCTCGCTGCCGAGAGAGGGGAGGGACGGTGGCCATACTGCTAGTAGTAGGAAGCTAGAACAAACCAGCATAATTCGGAAAGGTTAGACATTTTACATAAGAAACTGAATTAATTTTGATCACAAATTATTTTGGTCTATTAATTGTCATTGCATATATGTTTTATTTCACGTTCGTTTAGTTTAACGTCGAATAAGAATATTGGCTAACGAGCTAACGTTACGTAGTAGCATTGCATTGCTGACATCTGTCAAAAATAACCAGAAATCTCCTCGCTGGTTTGACTGATAGTTTTATTAATATGTAACTCGTATGTAACAAACAGTAGGAAGTGCCGTTGTTATAGAGCTAGGTGTATTAACTGACAAGAAGGCCATTGTGAATATTACACTAAACATGACATATTAAACCAAATAATTATAATCTGCTTATTGTTTTCGAGTCAATAACACGGTTGATAATATCATATCAATCTTTATAATAATGAAGTTTTACTCTGTTGAAGTCCATTCATTTTAAGCTTATAATGTATATTTATGGGTCAACTACAAAACAACACGCGTCAGCCAGCTCTCGGGTACACACCCCCTCCCAGTGCAGAGAACGCGAGCGAGCGAGAAAATTCCATGCAACCCGATGAAAGAACAAAGCCCAACGGTTCTCAGGAGAACAGTGACATTCAATTATTTTTGTCTACAATGTTATATTTGCGTAGTTTTATTTTGTAAAAGAGATGTGGTAATTATATTTTAGCATTTTTACGTGTTTTAAACATAAATTATATGCGTGTTCTTCCCCTTGTAGATATCATTTAGATCAGATGTAATCTAAGTAAGACTATTTGTTATGATGAGTCGGCGTTTTAGAAAATGTAGGCTACTCACCTATTAAGATTGCAGTATAAGGTCATGAAAAAGAGGCTCGGCTGTGTTCACCCTCAACCTACATTGATACATGTTATGTTTTTCTTGACGCGTAGCCTAACTCCTAAATTGACAGCACGACTATCCATTCGCCACAGTATAGGGGCGGGACAACGCAGAAGTTTCACCTATAGAGTTGGAGAATCACGTGGGCGTCGGCTCAATGTGATGGGTTGAGGTTTTATTTTGTTTTTGTAGCATGTCTAGCATGTCATATATGGCAATCCCAGTCGCTGTTTATACATAATTTATAATATAAGATCATTATGTGCAATGTTATTTTGTATGTTTATGCTCTTGTACTGGTAGTTAAACCGCAATGCAAGTACGAGCAGTGCCACATAGGCTGTGTTCGGTTGTTGTTTTCCCCCAAATTTCCCATGATGTAAATGAAATGTATGCATTTTATGAACGATGCTCGATGTCCTTGTCTGTAATATTTACAGCAGTAATACGTTTGTTCCAGATGGAATTCAAGGCGTCAATTCGCAGGCTTACAGAGTGTAGCTAGCGAGCCCCCTCACAACACGCACACTTGGCCCAGGGCCGCACATGTTTCTCTAGCTAGCGTTCACCAGCAGCTGCTGTGATAGTGTGTTGTCTTAGCTATAGTCAAGGAAAGACGCGCTCTGCTCCGTGCTCTGTTTTTGTCCCATGCCTTTACAACATAAACAGCTAGACGATTTAAACTGTTTTCAAGTTGGTCAATGTTGCAAAACATTTCTGCGTTATTTGCTAAAGGAAGAATTAGACTTAGCACGGTAATTAGGCTAGTTGTCTGAGGTGCAACACTGAAAATGCTGTGGCCTGCAAGCAGAGGCAAGCGATAGATCCTAGGAAACAAAAACGTAAATGTAGTCATTATGGTTGTTGTTCCACCTATTGATGTGTGTTACGTGACTGGTTATTTAAATGAGGTAATTGCAAATGAAACTTGCAAATGTTGTAGGCAGAGGGGAAATTGCCTTCCAGACAGGCAAGGGGATTTATTAGTATTCATTAAGGTGTATTTTGTGTTTACCTTCTTCGGTGAAAGTATCCTAGTTTCAAAAGAACTCTGTTGTGACTCAATTCCCATCCTTCTGTTACAGCGAACAGATATGCGTGTTATTTGTCCATATGTTCTTTGTGTGTGTCTGTGCAGTCTGTGTTGGGATTCCAACAAGCAGCTGTTGGTGACAGGCCCTTCTGTCTGATAAATCTGATCAGACACTATGGCATCCTGAAGATCTGTTTAACCCTTCTGTTTCCGCTTCCCTCTCCCCTGTCATACAGAGACCCCGGAAATGAACAGAAACCCAAGCCAGGCCTGAACACCAGACCCTGGCTGCCAGACCTAAGCGAGACTGAGGTTTAGACCCAGTACCGGACTCCTTCAAGGCCATAAGAGGCCACACCCAGGACCAATTCAAGAGAGGTCTAGACACGAACCAGACCCAGGCAACTTCAGACACCTGTATCCATCCTCTGAGCTCAGTTGTCCTCTGAGTTGTCCTCTGGTGGTCCACGTTCAACACACGGCTGGACTCGAGAGGTGGCTGAGAGGTTCCAACACAGGAACACAGAGTGCTGCTCTGCAATGCCTCAGGTACAGAGAATCACCTTGGATTTTATCTATTTGATGTTTCAATTCAGACTTAGTGATTCAGTTCCTTTCACATGTGAGTGATTCAGTCCACGTTGAGTTATTCAGCATGATTCATTAGTCTATGTGCTTACAGCCCAGCATCATTGGGATGGAGCCTCCATTTGGGGACGCGTTTCAGAACTACACGTTTGCTGACCAGGTGCTGACCAGCACTGAGCTGCTGGCCAACAGCTCCGATCCAGATTTCATGTATGAACTGGTGAGTCCCGGTTCTTTCCAGCTGGAGCACACAACATGCACTGAACCCAACCAGAATCCACACACAACCTAGAACAAGTGTTGCACGGTATACCTAAATTGAGGTACGCTTTGATATTGTTTTTGTTAAAAACGGTTCGGTATTAGCATTTTCCAATGTTCGGTGCTTGTAGATAAAACGAGACTAAGCGATTCTGTCCACTGTGGGACTACTTTGCCTACAGGGCCGATGCTGATGGCAAACCACAACATTACGAAGCCTATTTGTAAAAGGTGCTATAAAAGTGCCGTGCAAGGGAGGAAATACTTCTAACCTCGCCAAGCACCTCAGTGATAGACCCAAGACCGACACGCCGAGTACAAAAACGTCAGGTTAGCGAACAAGCTAGCTGGCTAGCTAGGTGGTAGGATAGTGAAATATGTATGTCAGGCCTACCCTACTGTATCTTAAGCAAGCATATTAGAAAATGTGAGTTCCAAAACAACCAATATATTATGCTACAGTTATTTGGGGGTCTAATTTTGGTGCTTTTTAAAATGGTCACTAGCTAAATGGTATAGTAGGGCTACGAGCTAGCTACATGTCAAAGTGGCTCTATTGTCAGACAGAACGGCCAAAGGTACACTCCCATCGTAAATTTTGTGCGTGTGATGTTTTTGTCTCCTTGTTCACCGACTGACTGTGCAATGCTTGATAGATAAATATTCCTGACAGTATCGTTTTGGTATTGAGTATTGCGATACTAAACTTGGTATTGGTATCGAAGTAAAAAAAAAAATGGTATTGTGACAAGACTACCTAGAACCCAAAAAATAACCTGTTTTGGAATGCTTCCAGGGACAGGGAACACAGTATGCTACTCAGCTTTGTATATGGAAGAGAACATGTTTCGATGACATCAGACACTGCATTTTTACACATTTTGACATTTTATTAGTTTAGCAGACGCTTTTATCCAAAGTGACATACAAATAGAGTAACTACCTGCAAATCTAGGACCAAAGGCTAATCTAGGCTCAGCTCTAAAAGTATTCCAGAGGTTAGTATCTAGGCATTTTTAACCAGACACAGTGCAACAGTAACATCACCTCAAGCACAGCATTAGATCATTCTGATGATTGGACCATGCAACAGTAACTATCAAATATATATATATATATATATATATATCAAGTGCAACAAAAAAAGAGAACTTTGTAGTCTGTTTTAACACATCTGGTTATTTGTCAGGGACTGGGGGGGGGGGGGGGGGGATAGCTCAGTACAACATTGGACAGCAGATCTACAGGTCCCAGGTTACTCCTGTACGTGGCTGTGGATAAACTTGCTTCATGCTAAATGAATGAATTACTATATATGACATCATGACTAGTGAGTGTAACTGGTGCTATCCCACTCCAGGACAAGGACTTGCCTGCATGCCAGAGCCCCAGGGAGGAGGCCTTTTCTATGGGGGAGGGTAAGGATGTGGAGGTTGGTGGTCTGACCGACCTAGGGGAGGCAGAGCCTGCCTACAGCGCCACCTTCGAACAGTGGGACACTTACTGGGAGGACCTTACAAGGTCAGTTGCAGGATTGATTTACCAATTGATTGATCTTGATTGTTTGTATTGGTGTTCCAAAGAATTTTGCATCGTTTTTATAATGCGGTCCTACAGGTACACCCGACTCACCAGCTGTGATATCTGGGGCACCAAGGAGGTGGACTTCCTCGGCCTGGACGACTTCTCCAGCCCCTACCAGGATGAGGAGGTGATCGGGCGCACCCCCACCTTGGCCCAGCTCAACGGAGAGGACTCACAGCCCGTGTGTGACACCCTCTACCACCCTGAGCTGCCCCTGCCCCTTAGCAAGAAGACCCCTGGCCCCACACGTCATGCCCCCACCCCTGGCCCCACTCTGGCCCCCTCCTTTGCCCCCCCTGTCCGCAGCCCTCTCCCAGACTTCCCTGACGGCTTCCAGAAGGCCACCTGTCCAGTTCCTTCCAGCACGGAGACCCGCTCCAAGGCCCAGATCCAGGGCTCCAGCACAAAGATGTTCCCCCTGGCCCTGAACAGCTCTGACTTCGTCCGCAAGGCCAAGGTGCGCATCAGTACGCTCCGTGGTCCCCATGCTGAGGCACCCCCCATTAAGACGGAGGCTGACGAGGACCCTCCCTTGGGCCCCCCTCCGATCCTCCAAGACCAGGCCTCCACCTCGGGCAGCCCCGGCCTGGTGGCTGCACCCGGGACTGTGGCCTCCGGCCCAGCTAGCCTGCTGGCTCCACGAAGGGAGATGCCTGCTGCCTCCCTGGGCAGGTCTGGGGCCGTGCCCCCCCAGCTCAGTTACCCCGGGGCTGGGGGAAGCCAGAGCCTGCAGGGGGGGCAAGGGCATGAGAGTCTGGAGGGAGAGGCAGCACTGGAGAAAACCAAGGAGGAAGAGCACAACTATTCTGTCTTCCTCACGCGTGCCAGACTGGCTGGCAAGGCCCTGTCTGAGCTGGAGGAGGAGGAGGAAGAGGAGGAGGAGGAGGAAGAGGAGGAGGAGGAGGAAGAGGAGGAGGAGGAGGGGGAGGAGGGAGAGGAAGAGGAGGCTGAGGCAGAGGAGATGGAAATGGAAGATGAAGACCACGATGAAGGCTTCGGCAGTGAGCATGAGCTGTCGGAGAATGACGAGGAAGAGGAGGAGGAAGAGGAGGAGGACGAAGACTATGAGGCTGATAAAGATGACGATATGAGCGATGCTTTCTCTGAACCAGGTAGTTTGTGTGTGTGTGTGTGTCACATACTGTAAGTCAGTGACATATTCATACATGTTGGGGGACTAATATCCCATCTCCCATCCTATAAAAGAGGGCTGATAGCTTCATCTTTCACTCTCCCTACCTCCGACCCCCCCCCCCCCAGGCTGTGACACAGACATCGTGGAGGACGTGAAGGGACTGACGGCGGGCGTGTCCAGGAAGCGGGGGAAGCGGCGCTACTTCTGGGAGTACAGCGAGCAGCTGACACCCTGCAAGCAGGAGCGGCTGCTCAAGCCCTCCGAGTGGGACAGAGACACCCTGCCCAGCAACATGTACCAGAGGAACGGTCCTCACCACGGTTAGTACACACACACACACCCTGCCCAGCAACATGTACCAGAGGAACGGTCCTCACCACGGTTAGCACGCACACACACACCCTGCCCAGCAACATGTACCAGAGGAACGGTCCTCACCACGGTTAGCACGCACACACACACCCTGCCCAGCAACATGTACCAGAGGAACGGTCCTCACCACGGTTAGCACACACACACCCTGCCCAGCAACATGTACCAGAGGAACGGTCCTCACCACGGTTAGCACGCGCACACACACCCTGCCCAGCAACATGTACCAGAGGAACGGTCCTCACCACGGTTAGCACGCACACACACACCCTGCCCAGCAACATGTACCAGAGGAACGGTCCTCACCACGGTTAGCACGCACACACACACCCTGCCCAGCAACATGTACCAGAGGAACGGTCCTCACCACGGTTAGCACACACACACCCTGCCCAGCAACATGTACCAGAGGAACGGTCCTCACCACGGTTAGCACACACACACCCTGCCCAGCAACATGTACCAGAGGAACGGTCCTCACCACGGTTAGCACGCACACACCCTGCCCAGCAACATGTACCAGAGGAACGGTCCTCACCACGGTTAGCACGCACACACACACCCTGCCCAGCAACATGTACCAGAGGAACGGTCCTCACCACGGTTAGCACGCACACACACACCCTGCCCAGCAACATGTACCAGAGGAACGGTCCTCACCACGGTTAGCACGCACACACACACCCTGCCCAGCAACATGTACCAGAGGAACGGTCCTCACCACGGTTAGCACACACACACCCTGCCCAGCAACATGTACCAGAGGAACGGTCCTCACCACGGTTAGCACGCGCACACACACCCTGCCCAGCAACATGTACCAGAGGAACGGTCCTCACCACGGTTAGCACGCACACACACACCCTGCCCAGCAACATGTACCAGAGGAACGGTCCTCACCACGGTTAGCACGCACACACACACCCTGCCCAGCAACATGTACCAGAGGAACGGTCCTCACCACGGTTAGCACACACACACCCTGCCCAGCAACATGTACCAGAGGAACGGTCCTCACCACGGTTAGCACACACACACCCTGCCCAGCAACATGTACCAGAGGAACGGTCCTCACCACGGTTAGCACGCACACACCCTGCCCAGCAACATGTACCAGAGGAACGGTCCTCACCACGGTTAGCACACATACACACCCTGCCCAGCAACATGTACCAGAGGAACGGTCCTCACCACGGTTAGCACACACACACCCTGCCCAGCAACATGTACCAGAGGAACGGTCCTCACCACGGTTAGCACACACACACCCTGCCCAGCAACATGTACCAGAGGAACGGTCCTCACCACGGTTAGCACACACACACACCCTGCCCAGCAACATGTACCAGAGGAACGGCTCTTACCATTTGAAACTATATCCATCACAAGCATAGACATAATAAAGAGTAGACTCCGCATTGGCTGCTGGGTGCGAGAAATGCGGACGCCATCTTGGACAGGGCAAATTCCTAGTTGCGTAACATCAGAATAAACAAGATGCCTGCACTGTGCAGCATATTCCTGCTCAAATCGGCGGACAATTGCAAACAGGGCTCAGGGGATTACTTTTCACAAGTAAGATTTAACATTACCATACTATTGGTTGTATTTTGTGAAAAGAATAACCATGTTCTGTATCATAGCTACATGTATGACCTTTGCAGCAAAGCAAACCGCGTGAAAATCAGTTTGGTATTCAGTTCAGTATGATTAATTAAATGCGCTGACAGATCATTGCCCCAGCTAAACAGATCACACTGAGTGGAGCGGGTGCCTGTTCCAAGATGGCGACCCCACGGCTCGTCAGTGCCAGTAGGCAGCAGCTGTCGATGCGGCGTCTACTCTTATGTCTATGATCACAAGTGTTTTGCTGTGGGGAGAAAACCCCCCGATAGGCCAGGAGTCAGGAGGTGACTGGGCTGTTTGTGTGATTGGCTGCTTGAACAGGGAAGTACACTCTGAAGAAGTCTCGTCGTACAGACGTGGAGGACCTGACGCCCAACCCCAGGAAGCTGCTGCAGATCGGCACGGAGCTCAGGAAGCTCAACAAGGTGATCAGCGACCTGACGCCCGTCAGCGAGCTGCCCCTCACCGCCCGGCCGCGCTCCCGCAAAGAGAAGAACAAGCTGGCGTCCAGGTGACCGGCATGCCCTCTTCTTTACTCTCCCTGCTCTACACACGTGGCTTCTTCTGACATGCAACACTGTCTGTTTTAACGTAATATGTTGTATTCCATTGTGTGTGTGTGTCCAGGGCGTGCCGTCTGAAGAAGAAGGCCCAGTACGAGGCCAACAAGGTCAAGCTGTGGGGTCTCAGCACCGAGTATGGTATGTTACTATGGTTACCGGGGTGGTAAGTTGTTATGGTTACCGGGGTGGTAGGTTACTATGGTTACCAGAGCGGGACGGACGAACGTAAGTTACTGTGGCAACGTGAGGTGACTGTTTTTCTTCCTGTGTGTGGTGACTGGTGTTTCAGATCGCCTGCTGTTTGTTATCAACGCCATAAAGGAAGAGATTGTGACACGGGTCCATGACTCATCCCATCACAGCTCCAACATGGCCGACACCCTGGACAGACTGATCAAAGAAACTCTAGGTAAATACAGATACTGGTACATTCATACTGTGTATTATATAGTCTGTATACTTTGATGAATATACTGATGTTACCAACTTAATTTGAGTGTTCCCTCTTTGAAAGAGGATGCGATGCATAATGGGTGTAGCTACAAATGTAAGCAATAGGTGGCGGTAATATGCTTACAATGTGAACGTTCTTTTATTTCTTTATTTTTTACGGTGACTTGGGCAAAAATGAACAATGGCGTTGTTTGGAATCGGGGTTCATTGCCCACTCGGGATTTTGCTTACAGTTACATACAGAGGCTTCACACTAATTTGTGGATAGACTTGAGACAAAAGTACTCTTTACGCCTCTGTTACTGCAACATGCCTGACAGCCAGGAGAGGAGGGGAGGGGGGATGAGGGGAGGGGAGGAGGTGATGAGAGGAGAGGAGGAGGGGATAAGGGGAGGAGAGAGGAGGGAGGGGAGGGGAGATTTTCCTATCAGCAGTAAGGGGATGTTATGGTTGGCTCTCTCAGGAGTAATCACTGGCTTGCCTGGAGATAATGTAGCCTCAACCAAGTCATAATATACGGATATGAATGATTCCATTCTAACAATATGGTTTCCTAGTTGTTCCTTTGTAACCTTCATATCCTCCATTGTAAAGGTTGAATGTTTTAACCATGCAAGCAGAAAGAGGTGAGGTACCTCAGTAAAGAGCATTCCACTCTTAAAGAGCAAAGTGCTGTCTCATTCCAATTTATAGCATTTTGAGCCCTTGCAGCCTCTTGCACTCAACCACTTAGCAGGTGACGTCTAAGGGTTTAGGGGGGCATTGGGCCTTAGTTTTATTATTCTCTGCACAAATTTGTCCAAAACTGATACATTCAAGGTAAATATAATAATATTCATAGTTCAATACATTCATCAAAAATAACAATATCAGTCCAACTTAATGTTTATATTACATAAAGCTCAAACTATTTTGTGCTCAAATTAGTGTAAAAAAATAGACTCACGCGCTCTCGCATTATTTGTCAAGGTCTCTACTTATTGCTACACACATCAAAACAGTACTAGGACCTAGGTTTGGGCTAAGCCCCTGATGTTGACAACGTCTGGCTCCGCCCCTGCCTACCACCACAAATACAATCTAATTATGTGGGAAACACTTGTGATTGAATGGCATTTGGAGTACTGTGTATGGTAATATACCACAATCTGACATGACTCTTTTCTACCTGTCCGAGTCTCCTCCTATACTTCTCTCACCAAAGAGTTGACGGCTGTTAGAATCGTGGGGGTTGGGGTTGGAATGACACATGTCTATTGCCCTATCCACATTTATGTAAGCCATTTGGTGTGTTCGACTTTTTTGTCCGACTTCAGTGTTTCCTTTAGGATTATTTTTTTAAGCAGTGGGGGCAGGTCTGTCCGAACAATCCCCCCCCAAACAAAGTTCTAACCCTATATTTCGGAGCAGGTTAATGTAATAGTCTAATAGCTAATGTAATATTGCACATATTTTTGTCCTATTTCCCCTAAAGCAATAAAGTTAGGCTACTTAGACACCTTCCACTCATAAAGTATGTTATAAATGGCGTAAATGCTGCCAGTTAATAATTGACGTAACAACTTCTTGTAAATGGTCAGTAGCCTAGCCTATCGATTTAAGGTAGGCCACTCGAAAGCATGTACACTGTCTGCTTCATTTGATCTTGATAGGCTAAGCATGTAGCAAATAATAACAATAAACCCACTATTTATGAACAGACGTGCAATTTAGCAGCAGGTGAAGAATACAAACAATGAAAATCACCAGTTAACGTAATTTAAATTTGCAAGAACTATAGACAAATACAATAACAGGCTTAAATTAACTCACAACATAAGTTATACGACTTACAGTTCTCAAGGACGCACACACGCAATATCAACTGCGGTGTGAAGCGCATGTCCGTGCTATTCTCCGACATGCACTCGAACAATTTCTGATACCGTGGCGGCAGAAATTAACATAGAGGAAACACTGGACTTGAGATGGCGCCGAGGCTAGGTCACTGTGACGTATCCATCCGTGCGATCGATTCGAGAACTGCCGGCTGTGTAGCCGAGCACATTTTCTCAAGAGCAACTGCACGGGTTCTAATGACAACACAGCTATCTCATGATTGGCCAGACTCACACACGACAACTTTGACGCGTGTTTTGTATTTATTCTGACACCTTCAGTTTCGCCAATGCTCAAATCCGGGCCAAACGGTACAATTGAATTAAATATTTGCCTTTGACAGACTGTGATAGCCTACTATTGTTGAGGAAAGGGTTTTAGTCTGCCTGTTCACTAACGGAAGTTTCATTGAGTTTTGGTTGTATTATCAATTTGCAGATTGGAGAAAGAGTTTAACACACTTCTAATGCGAAAAAATTAAATTTGCGACCATGCAGTTCGTCAACGATAAAGTAAGCAAACAGCGCTTCATCGGCCATGACTGACGTCAACGCAGCAAACCACGAGAAGCTGGAACGTCCGACTTTACGGGGCTGTCTTTAACTCCTCCCCGACTGCAAGCGGAAACTCTCGCCGGTCGTTTCATGCAGCCGCAGTTGATGTGGAACGCACCTTTTAACTGTGCTGCCAGCTTTTGTGACAAACATGCGTTGACACAGAAACCCCTCGTAGATCGTGCCTGGCCTCTTCTCTGTGGACAACAAACTATATTTTCTTGAATCAGTTCATCGTTTGTATATGTGTTCAAGTATGTGATGGGGTGACACGGAAGAGTTTGCTAATTCTTAGCCTGGCCTGCGTTCCGTTGTCAATGCTATCTGTTTCGAGATGCAGAGTTCCATCCCCGAAAATAAATCGGGGGGGATGGGGGGGGGAGGATCCCATAATGCAACTCGTCTTGCCAAGGCAATGATCACATTAAGAGGGTAACATCTGTATATATACACAGATCAGCCAAAACATGATGACCACTCACAGGTGAAGCCAATAACATTGATCATAACCAAATAAGGGCAGATGTCAAGGACAGGGTAGATTGTTCGCAACAGGTCTTGAAGCTGAGATGTCGGGTAACTTAGAAGGATTGGCTTCTATTGTTTTGGTGATACTAAAGGGCAGGGGTCTCCAATCCTGTTCCTGGAGAGCTACCTGCCTGGAGGTTTTCACTCCAACTCTAATCTAGCACACTTGATTCGAATTATCAGCTGGTTGATCAGGTAACTAGTGTTGAATCAGGTCAAATAAGTGTGGTTGGAGCAAAAACCTACATGCAGGTAGCTCTCCAGGAACAGGATTGGAGACCCCTGCTACAGTACACCTCCAGGGGTCTTGTAGAGTCCAGGTCGAGGACAAAGAGCTTATTAGGCAGGTGGTCAAAATATTTTGGCTCATCTGTGCATTTTGTTTTTGTGTGTGGAGACGGCATAAGACTACCATCTAAACACACCAAAACTACACACCTATGTGGACCTAATTGTGTTTACTTTGCTGCTAAAGTGTGACAGTAACAGTTTCTTCCTTCTGCGTGTACAGTGTCAGCACCAGTTGCTGGGCAGACTTCAGATTTTGTCAACCAGATCCTGGAGAATACGGGGAAGGGCGATCCCACTGGCGGATTGGTCGGCCTGCGAGTCCCCACCTCCAAGGTTTAGAAGCCCCGCCCACCGAGGGGAGGGGCCTCAGTCACTCAACGCACTGTCCCACACTGTAACAATGACCCCTCTGCATGCCCCCCCAACACCCCTCTCAGACCCACCTCCTGCCGAGTGTGGGACACATGCCGAGGCCCTGTGTGTGCGTGTATGTGTGTGTGTGCTCACACTACCCACTTGTAGGGAAACCCAGTAGCTCTCTCTTAGTAGTGTGTGAGTCAGTCGCCATGTTGTGCATGTGGTAAGACGTTCCAATAGCAACCACAGATCTTCTCATAGCTCCTCATATCACCATGATGTAACACCTTTCTGCAACCAATCACAAGTGGCGGAGGGGGAATACTTCCTGGTTTCGCCTTCTCCTTTAGCGGTCCAAGCGTCCAGCTGGAAGGCATGACAAGTAGGAGGGTGCAGTCATGACTCACGAGTGGAAGAAATCTTTGATTGCAGCAGGAAGCAATGTCTGCTATCTGAAAAGCCTAAATATGGTAGGGTCAAAGCCCTCCAATCAGAAACCTTGTTGTAGAAGCCACCTGAGCAGGTGAGCAGTATTGAGGGGAGGGGTTATGGTAACTGTTGAGACCACTTGTACCCTGCCCCCTCCCACATGTGTTGCCCCTCTCCCCCAGCCTAGCGCCCCACCACTAAACTGAGGGGATGTACAGCCACATATGCCAACCTGCTCCACAGTGTTTCTTGTTAGACATGTGTCTGAACCAGAGGCTCCAGACTAGCCACCCCGGCGGCTATGACGGGCTGCCTCCAGTCTAGTGCTCTCTCCTGGGGTAACCGTGTCCCAGAACCAGGCCTGGGTCTCACACACCCACCGTCACATACTTGGAGAGTACATAATTTAAGTTATTCCACTGCAAAGATACCCATGGAACTGGCCCTAATGTAAAAAGTTTGAGGTAGAACTAATGGGCTTTCAAACAAGTATTTGATCGGATTTTGTGTGTTTGAACCCAGGTCTGACGTAGAACCGGTTCTACTTGCTCGTCACCATTATGGTTCCATAGGGTTCTGCAAATGGTTCTCCTGCAGGGTTCTGACTGGAACTGAGCATTAGGAACCGGTTCCAAACACCCTCCCGTCTCTGTGTGTGGGAGGAGCTTCTGTGTGAAGATGTAATATATCTCTGTATAACAACCTGTTTCTTGGGGGCGTGTCCTAAATGTTCCAAAGCCCATCTGCTCCAATCGCATCGTAGGGATTAGAGGGCTGCTATTTCGATAGGTTCCCTAGTTTGCTGTTTTTACTTGGGTATCTGCTAAAAGTACTATTCTATTCATTGTGCCTTGTATTTGAGACGAGGTCATTTAAGAACTGCCCAAGGGGCAGGAAGACAGAGGACCATGAGGAGAGCAAGGAAGTGAGGCAGGGAGGGACAAACTTACATCAGTTTGTCACATATTTCAGCTCTCTTTTAAAAAGAAAAAGCTATTCTGAATGTATATAAGAACATGGAACCTGTAGATATATGCCACAGAGTCTGTGTTTTCGAAGATGGCTCTGACAAAAATAACTTTTGTTTTTTGGTACTTTGGGAATGAGGGAGGGAAGGGGTGGGGGGGGATGTTGGGTGGGTTCAAACTAGAACTATTCGAGTAAGAGTTACAAAAAAAGAAATGTTTGCACAGTATATTTTGATTGTTTTTTGTACCAAAGACAAATGCAAGGAAAATGGCGACTAGCCAGTCAAAGTAAGGTTTTGCACAGCTTACCTGATACCGTATTGAATGTAGGAAATATGGTAGGGCCAGGGATTTTCATTGAACTGTGAAGTTAGCGTGGGTCCAACTCTGAATAGAGAGAAGCGTTCATCAACTTTTTAACTAGGAGGCCATTTGCCCTGTAAGTCAGTCGGCTGGACTGAAGCCGGGTTCTGAGCAACTGTTAGAACCACCGAGGAGAACCCTCACACCACTTTACACGTTCTAGCACACACGTTGTAGTTGTTCTACAAAGGTAGACAACCTTTGTAGTTCCACAACTGCATTGTTGAAAGCTTAGATGAATTGGCTTCTGATTTGCTTGTTTGACGACAAATAACCGAAAGCTATGTCATTATGACTCATCAATGTAGGTAGGACAGATGCAAACACATAACAGCTAGATGTTTGATTTATTCTGCGTGTCCATAGTATGTACGTCGCTACATCTCAACCATGCATACATACGTCTGTCTGTATACGATCAATTGCCACTTTTTCAGATTGATACATTAGTACCGCATGACACATTTCTAAGCTCTGTCTTCACACTAGGAAAAAAGTTGAGGAAAAATTTGAGAAGCATAAAAAATTGATATTTTTGTACTGTTTGCCTTTACCTACTCTGTGTTTATTAAATGGAGGAGGAGGAGTCCTACTCTAGGTTAATATATTTTAGTTTCATTACATGATAGCTAGGTAGTGAATATCATGGATGACATTCTGGTTTCTCTGACAGAAAGACAGAGGCCGACAGACCCCCAGTCGTGACTGAATAGTGATGGGGAACTGGAGGAGGGTGAGGAGAGCACAGACACGATCAGGAAAGGGGAGCAGTAAGGCAGAGACAAAGAAGAGAGGAATAAATGTCCCCCCACTCCCCCCCACCCCCTCAAAAAACCCAGCTGTGGACAGCTGTGAACACAACGGAAGGGTTCTGTTTATACTACTTCCTGGAGGACGCGTTCCACACGTGTGCAGTACATTGCATAGCGCGTCATGAAGCGTAGTGGCCATGCAGGATGTCATCGATTATTGGAGGTTCACGGATGTCCATACAGAGCCTACGCCTGGACTCTGATGACAAAATTGCCGTTGTGCAGACCCTCATGGACATGGAAAGTTTAACACCAGTTTCCCACAGACTGTCACCACGTAAACGTAGAAAATGGGGCGAGGCTTCAGTCAGCCCAGAAGTGTAGCAGTCTGCCAACGCAGAGAGAAAAACCTACACTTAAATGCTGTTGTCTTATGTTGAGGAATGTGTGTCAGTTGTGACCAGGTTTGAGAAAGCTGAGTGTGAAGGTTGCTGTGCTGTCCAGTTGACTAAATAGCTGACCAAGATATCTTTGAATTCTGAGTAAAACATCTGGTGCATGAGTGAAACTAGAATGGTTGATATCCATGATGTCCATCATGACATCATCAGACTTTTATGTTAGCCTTACGTAGTGGTTGAAACATTCTTTAACTGTTTCCTGTTTTTATAGTGTTTCGTTTTGTATATAGACTTATTACGTTGAAATGTATCTTCTAAATGTTAAATGTAAAGTATATATTCTATATTACATGTATGAAAAACAGAAAGCACTTTGTTCAACAACAAAAAAAGAGGAAAAAAAACAAACAAAAAGAAAAGCATTTTTCCTTCCATTTGCTGCTAATCGGCCTGGTGTGAATGCTGCAGGAAGTACTTGACTATTTTAACCTGGCCAACAGTCTCAGCCCAGTCTATAACCTGGTCTAGACTGTGTTGGAGCAGTCTATTACCTGGCTGGCACAGTATGTGTGTAGTAGGTCGTTAACAGGACAGTGTCGCAGGTCTCAACAAGATGGTTTTATTCCAAGGCCCCTTCGTTCATATGACTGACGATGTCATGGTTCATTTGCCTTCAGTAGAGATTTCCTATGGAAAGACTTAATTCTGCTCTGGCTCCTTTATTCAGGTTGTTGTACAGTGTAGACACCTCTCTCGTGGCCTTTGCCTGAGGGGGGTTGTTATTGTTATAATTTTTAAAAACTGATTTGTACTTGTGACTTGTACTGAAAACATTTTTAAAAATAAAAAACATTGTGGGGGGGAAGGGGGGGGGGGTACTGAGGAGCCATACCAGGCCTCAGCAGCTAAACTTTTATCACTGTACTGTAAGACAAGTCAATTGCAATGGAGATTCAATCCGGACACACTTGCCTTTTCTCTTTCGATAAAACCGTTCATTCTCAAATAAGATGGCCATTGGCCGATTGCTACTGGTGGCATTCCTATAGCAACCGGACCAGCCAACCTTTTTTCCTACATCGTACTGTCAACAACAAAAAACTTAAGCCTGATTGGCTCATATTATTAGTGAGCTCTCCACTGGGAGGTCACAAAAGGCAAATGGGGGTGGAGCGAGGGGACCTGCTGATATGGTAGGGAGAGGGGGGGAGGAGAAGGGGGGGAGGGGAAGGGGAAGGGGGGGGATTGTTGGTATGAGGCAGAGGCAGGAAAGCGTGTTCTTTCAGATTTTCACAGTTAACATGATGGATGCAAGCTGTGCAACTTTACAAACCAGAAGACTCTGTGGCATTTTAGCGGTCCAGGACAGGGTTGATTATTCAACGCCAGTAACTATTCCTTCTTCTCTATCAACCTAACAACTAGAGTCAGATAGATACAAATCTAGTAGGTTGTGTAAGTTAAGTGTGTGCTACTTTTGTCTGATAATCAAATAAACCTGAATCCATAAAGGTGTGCAGTGAATCAGGGTTATGACCATCCTTCTATGAGAAACGTGTAATGAAATATATCCTAAAGAAAATATATTTATGTATTCCAATTAATGATCGCCATTTATTTCATCATTAAATAACAATATTATATATGTTTATGGAGTTGTCTGTGAGAAAAAAAATTGTGCAATGCTCTCTACACAAACAGCCAATAGATTTATAAACAGAGCTATATTCCTACCGTAGTTTTCTTTATATTCTATAGACATGGGTGACATATTGTTTTTTTAAATCTTTTTTTTATTTGTATTATTCTTTGAAAGGGACATTATGCTTCCTGGCTCTGAAGTTGCCTGTGTTGTAGAATGCTGCTGCTGCTACTGGGGCTGGCTCATAGCGACACACATAGAGACAGACGAAACATCTGCATTCATTCATTCTATATTGTCTCCGTGGTGAAACACACTTGACGTTGTCCCCGTGTCCTAGTTCTGTGTTTCAACCAAGCCACGGTGAACCTGGAGACGGATTCAATTGGGCTTGCTGTGAGGCTACCATTACAGTATGTATAGTTGTACTGTGGTGATCCTTGCTTGTATACAAGCAATGAATTTTCTGTCCTGGCTATCAGCCAATCACAGCTCTGCATGTGGCAGCAGCATGTGCAAGGCAGGGAGGGGGACACTGCAAGCCTCAACTTTTTAATGGCTACACCCTCGTATAGTCTAGGCTCTCTGGTGTCCAGCTCTGGACTTCCTGCGGGTCTTCCTGGCCAACATTCCATGTTCTACAGGTTCTGCTCCCATCGTCTTCTATTCCAAACGGAACAAGGGAATGTTGGTCAGGGGGGTGTCCCATTCTAAAAAGCATTCTGAAGACTTTGGCCCCCCATTCTCTCCCACACCATAGCTCCCACACACACATACACAAGTATCAAATGTTATCACCCTATGAAAGCTTATCACTAACACGGGCTGGATTATGTAACACACTCTGTAGGGCTCCTGATGAATTGTGTTTCATGTCATAGCCCGCCTCACTCTTTCAGACTCGTCTCTGCAGCGGGCTATGACAATGCTGCGTGTCTGCTATTTTTGATGTATATCTGTGTAGACTGAGATTCCCACCTGTGCAATGGGTATTCCAGTATTCATTTCAACCTGAAGGGTGAGGGGCGCAGGGCCGGGGATCCATGTCCAGGCTACCTGTTGTGTCTGTCTGCTAGACAGAGGACCACAGGGTCTGAACGAGCACAAGTTTGAAAGACAAAGATTTTGGTGTTCGGTAGGTGCAGGGACTTAACCCTGGTTGGGGGGTCAGAGGCCTTGGTACGACCGATAATCAGAGCTCGCGCCACGGCTTTCCTTCTTATATCGATCATAACAAAACAGCCACCTTGCACTTGGTTTTACACAAGTAAAAAAGAGAATAAACAAGTCAAACGTTATTTTTAATACAATGCCTGCTAAACCAGGTGCCTTACTGAAACCGATGAGAATCCAAACTTGATCTGCACCCTCTCCTTTTCCAAGTCTGGGTGTTTTGTATTGAGGACCAGACCTCTCTCCTTCCTTCCCCTCTCTCTGCCCACTATGCTAAGAGGTTTCAGGACTATTTGCAGTCCAGGAGTTTAGTGCTGCAAACTGATGCTGCTTTGTCGTTTTCATAAGAGATGAATGTAGTCTTCCTTCTGAGAGTACAGGCCAGTTCAAGCAGAGCCTTGGGTGTAGAAATGTGTGTGTGTGTGTATATATATATATATATATAATATATATATATATATATATGAAGCTCTAGAATGAGGGGGAACTCAGTAGTCACAGAGGAAGAGAGCCTTTCCAAAAAGTGCTTTAGTGATTCTGAAGATGTAGTGTTTGAAGTGTTAAGCCTGCTCGGTTGGTGTCCTTATTCCTCTGAAACTATTTTTATTTCATAATTTTTTTATACATGTTTATGCTCCAATGAGTTTGTACGTTGTTGCACAATTTTGAATTCTTCAGAGAGGGAAAAATATATATCTATTTTGCCTTGTGTTTCTAGTCAGTGCCCTTTGGCAATGCCACTCCTGATTTACTCTGTCCTTATCTGTCCATTTGTAAGAAATAAATATTTATCAGGTTTGTGTCTATTAGGCATGGCCAATGGAGTAGAAATACTTTCTGCTCCAACAGAGGCAGAGCTCTCTAGCTAGCTCAGATTGGTCAAACAATGGAATCGCTTAAACTCTCAGAAAAAGTGTAAGGGGGTACAAGCTGGTGCTTTTTCTCAAATCGTTCCTAATCAGTCATTCTGAGAACCCGTCTACAGCTGTCTGACAAGGCTCCTCTCCAGAGCTTCTGCTGTCTGATATGTTGTCCACAGCCCTGGACCTGCTCAGTTAAGAACGTCCTGCCCGGCCCAACCTACCGTGTCCCTCAGAACCCCGCAAGATACATGTGCCTCTCTGTCCCCCATTGGGGGGCTAGCATTACCTGGAGCAGTATCATGCACACACACACACACGTACGCACATAATCATGCAGACATGTTCAGATGGCCTTATGCTACTGCTCTTCTATAACTAAACAAAAAAATCAGTTGACCAATGAAACAAGACCAGTAGAGGCTGCATTGTCGAAACCTTGACATAGATACGTGACAGTAATTGATTTATTGGTTTTAACTGGATCCATAGTGCAGGAGGTATCTCTCCAAACAAAACAGGGCGTGGCAAAGTTAAAAATCAAGTGAGCCCTCACCCCAAGACTCCTGAAGGTTTCTGTGGCGGGGGGAGGAGCTAAATGGTGCTCTGGGAGTTGCTAATGGTGCTCTTGGTGCTAATGGTTTTTGGTGCTGAAGTCCAAAGCGAGTCAGCCTACTTCCTCAGACATGCTGTCGTGAGGGATGCCCTGTAGAGTGCTCTGTGTTGTCATCAGGAGCCGAGAGGAAAGAGCATGCTGGTCCGGCAGGTAGAGATTGTTCTGATTTGGAAGGCGTATCTCCAGCCTCAGGTCTACTTCCTGCTTCTCTGCAAGCTCCATCCAAGGCTAGACCTTGTTGGCTGCAGGCAGCAATGTTGAAGTGAGGTCGGTCCAGGGGCTTGTGGTGTAGCTTAAGTGTTGTGACTGGCTACTTCAGAAGATCTCAGAGGCTGGCAGTGTTGTAGCTTTATGATTGACTGCTGAAGCCATAATAGGCTAGGAGGGCTGGTGGGCAGAGACCTCATCCCTGCACTGAATTGTCTGGGATTTTCTCTCTTGTACAGGAGACACTTGCAGACGAATAAACGCAGATCAACAACAGCAACAATAATAATAAAAACTCTAAATAATAACACCACCACAACACATCCTCGTCACGCTGCAATGATTTACATTTCCTTCCAAACTTGCCAAAATGCATGGGTTTAAATAATAAAGTAACACACTTCATTATTTGTGGTTAAGAATATTGACAACTTGACATAATTGTTTCTCCAGAAAACTTTTTGTTTTTTTATGTTTGAAAAGAATAATTGTTTTTTTCATACAACAATGAGGATGTAAGAAGCCTCACCCATCCAGAAAGATCATGTCCTTGTTGTAATGCTTCTGGTGTTGTATGGTATATTACTAGATACTTTTAGCATGGGATTTTCTCGTAGCTAGTCCTGTGTGTGTTCCCCCTGTAGGACCACTAGTCATGGTAGGAAGGCTGTACATCATTGCTAAGTGCTCAGTTCTAGACCTCTTGGTGATCTCTTTAAGCAAACTGCGAACGTATATCCTGCTGAATCTAACAGTAACTTGACCCTATTGTTATTCCTATTCTTATTATTGTCATTAGCGATGTCTATATTTGTAGTTCACATATATGCCTGTTCGAAAATACAGTATCTTTGACCGTTCTATTTATGTTGTGTAAATGTTGTGCTGGGTTTATACTTTTTCTGGTTCACTTAATTTGTTTTTAGTTTGTTAATTTTTTTTCTTTTGTATTTCTTTTTTCTTCTTTATTTCTTAGAGGCACAGTAAGAGGAAGCTGTTTTGTGGGAAGAGTTGTACTGTCCTGTATGTTAGACCAGCCTGGATCAACTATAACATGTTAGCTTGTGGAGTTGTGCCTCTTTTTAATTTAATTTTCCTTTTATCATTTTTTCTTTATCTCAGTTCGAGGGCATCGGCCAGGAGTCGGCACTCTCCTGCTCTGCTTGTAACCATGTTAGTCTGATTCTGTTCTTGATTTTAATATAAAAATAATAAAAACAGTAGAAACCAATGTCCGACTGGATTTCTGTTTCTGTACTTTCCATTTTTGTGTTCTTTGGTGATAATTAATGTTTGTGTACATTCATGGGTTTGATATACACATGCTGGTGCTTTCAGGTAATATACATTTAGTCATTTAGCAGACGCTCTTATCCAGAGCGTCTTACAGTAAGTACAGGGACATTCCCCCCGAGGCAAGTAGGGTGAAGTGCCTTGCCCAAGGACACAACGTCATTTGGTAATTGTAAAAAAAACGTTTTCCCAGACATGCAGTTCATCAGCCAGCAACAAAATAAAGTAGAATAGTATGCTCCCTGTCATTTCAGATGTGTGTTGGTTTGTAGTCTCCCTGCAACTGGCACAGAACATCTGTTTATCTCACTTCCTGTCGAATCCCAGTCAAGGTTGATCGGTGGTCAGGCCCTACATCATGGACATCAGTCTATGTCACACATACTGTAGAAATGTGCTAAATCATTTTTAAAAGTATGTACATTTAAAGACATTATTAACCCATTCAAGACACAGAATTAAGCAGACTGAAAATAAGATGAAGAACAGACAGGTCACAGGTACCAATTCGTGAACTTTCTCTTCTCATCCTTTTTGTATTGTGAAGTGTGCATATACGAATCGCTTTCTGAGGCTCATTTCATTTGGACAAAGATTCTTACCGTACAATTACAAAAATGGCTTCTTTGGATGTCCACGTCAGAATCTGTGGACAAGAAATCATCAAATATGATCTAGAAATCAAAGCTCTTATTCAGGTAAATGTTTAAAAGATTTGTTCTGATCGTGTTCTTCAAATGTTGTTTGCTAACTAGATATTCTGCTAATGCAGGCAACTCCTGCAGGAGTTGCCTGCATTAGCAGAATATCTAGCGGGGGTTACAGTTAAAGTATACATTTAAAGTTACGAAATGTCATCTGGCTTATTTGTGAGATGTCTTATGGACTCTTAGTGATGCAGTCCTGTCATTATGTACATGTAGCCTAACTAGAGTAACTGACTGGACCTGATTCAGGTCTTCATTATGTTTTACTTAAAATACAGACGCCGCTGTAACGTCATGTATTTTACTTTAACCAGGACATTAGAGAATGTCCGGGTCCGCAGGCGGTATTGATGGACCTCAACGCACAGGTGAAGGATAAATTCAACCAGCTACGTCTGAGGATCCAGGTAATACGGTTGTCAATCGAGGTAGTTTCAGGTTGGATATTCGACGGGCGATTAGCGCGTTCAAACCTCATTAGCTTTCAAACCACCCAGTGCCTAAATTCCAAATAAAAGTCATAATGTTGGAAAAATAGCGCACAACATGCACACCATTTATTTCCACGATTCGGACCAAAGTTCGCTTTACAAACTTGTCAACCATGTAGAAATATTCGTAATCCTAGATCAGAGGTCCCCAAACTACGGCCCGTGGGTCGAATACGGCTCGCCCACGCATTTGGACCGGCCCTCTGAACAATGCCAGATACTTTTTTATTTTTTATAAACCATTCACACTGATTAACATGGGCGCCGCCAGGAATTTTTGGCCCCTCTGCACAGCTGTTGTCACCCCATCTGACCTAACTGTCCCATCAAAAGCTTTACATAACTCTAATTAAAGGCTTGCAATTGTCTTGCATTTTGAAGTTCAATACCAGTACTAGCACAATATTTACTGCTCGTGATTTGTTCATTCAAGTCTGCATGTGTACATCATCATCATCTCTGCTGGCCAATGCCCTCACAAAAGCCTCCCTGTCAGTCAAACCTGCTGGCCACAAACCTGGGTCAACATCCTTTTTATGACTTCTGTCTTCTTCCACCATGCATCTCTCATCCGCATCATCATTTTCCATTTAGTCATTTAGCAGACACTCTTATCCAGAGCGACTTACAGTAAGTACAGGGACATTCCCCCCGAGGCAAGTAGGGTGAAGTGCCTTGCCCAAGGACACAACATCATTTGGCACGGTGGGGAATCGAACTGGCAACCTTCAGATTACTAGCCCGACTCCCTCACCACTCAGCCACCTGACTCCCTTATGATCATCACTGTAACTTTCTTTCCCTTCTTCCTGTGCTTCCACACTTCTAGCTCTACCTGAGGGTCCTGGCTCTGTAGGATGTACACAATGCATGTGATATATACAGTATATAAAAATATGCCATATACCAATAAATGACACCAACACTACAGAACATTGACCCAAATGACCTTCTGTATCACCACTACTTGATTACATACATTAGATCCGCTAGATTTTTTGGTGTGTGTGTGTGCAAGCTTCTCAAATAACTTGCCCTTCATCATGATGGGAATAATAGAGTCTGTATCTATAGATCATTTAACGGCCATAATTCAATCTAAATGAATGTATCAAACTGGATAAGGCAAAGCATACGTCCGCGACCCTCTCCACACCAGGTCGCGGCCCACCAATTGAGAAACATAGGTGTAGGCTATATAAACCTTGCCTGGCTCTGCCCTCCTACGTACTTCCGCTCAATTTTCATTTTGCTTCTGTACTAGGTCTGGGATTTCGGTGTATTAGTCGTTTTTCAGAAAAACATTTTTTGTAGGTCCAATCAGCGAACAGAGGGAGTGGCTGAGAACGATGACGCTGATGTCGTGCACTAGTTTGAGTTGTATTTCAGTAATGGCGGCGGAGAAAGATGCGAGCGAAGCTATTGGGTCGGTTGTGGCAACTCTGCCAAATATCCATAAGTTAAAGCCGGAGCAAGAACAATCCTTGCTGAGTTTTGTTGGTGGCCATGATGTTGTGGCGACTCCTCCCCACGGGGTTCGGGAAAAGTTTGATTTTCCAGCTATGGCAGCTACCTCCGTTACAGTAGTGTTGAAGGAGTTGGCTAAGGCAAACGCTAGCGATTGGTTATTGCAGATCTGAGTGGCTCTGGGCAGATCCAATAGTTTTAAACTTCAACAGAGTACCCGCCTTCAAGGAAGTTAACGCGATCCCAGACCATCTGTACAAACAAGTGGCAAACTTAAGAAAAACTACCGGCAAATATCTGTCGAATATCAAACCTGAAAGGATCTTGCTTGGTTGTTAGTCAGACAGAAATAGTTCTCGCTTTGTTAAAGGCTAAGCATAGATGGTCATTGTTTGGCGTGTGTGATGCTTCATTGATGTGTTCCATCCTTATAGAATCTGGAGCAGATGGCTAAAGAGCAGGATCGAGAAACAGACCAGCAGGCCATCCTAAAGGAGACAGAGAGCCAGCACAGACAGATGCTCAGGTGAGGAGTGTGTGTGTGGGTGTGGAGAAATGGAAAGTGACTGGTGGATTCCGAGTTTGTGTGCTACTGTCACCCTCTCCCTCCCTAGTAACCAGACAGCGTGGAGGAAGGCTAACCTAGCTTGTAAGCTGTCCATAGACATGCTGGAGAAGGATGAGCTTCTGCACGGAGGTGACGGCAACATCAGGCAGAGGTCAGAACCGTTCTAAATCTAACCCTGGCCCTAGCCCCGACTTTTAGCTTAGCTTAAACCCCCAGTTCTACCCCTGGGCCTAGCCTTATACCCCCAGTTTTAGTGCCAACCCTGGGTCTAGTGCTAAATCCCTAGTTTTAGCCCCAACTCTGGACATAACCCTAGCCCCTTGTTATAGCTATTCGAATCTTACTGTGTCCAGGAAGGCAACCAAGAAGAGCCTGGTGCAGACCAGCAGTGACATCACAGAAAGCCTGATGAGCATCAGCAGGATGATGTCACAGCAGGTTAAGCAGAGCGAAGACACCATCGGCACCCTGTGTAATACATTTAAAACTGTGTGTGTGAAAGGAAATGAGAAAGGCTCTGTATGACTGTTTTTATGTATTAAAAACTTTTAACCCCCACCCCATCTCTTCTACCCCCCTCCCCCCCACACACCCACCCCTTCTAGCCACCTCATCCCGGACGGTTCTGGAGACCAACGAGGAGTTCAAGAACATGACAGGAACCATCCACCTGGGCCGCAAGCTCATCCTCAAGTACAACCGCCGTGAGCTCACTGACAAGCTGCTTATCTTCCTGGCCATGGCGCTGTTCCTCGCTACCGTCCTCTACATCCTCAAGAAGCGGCTCTTCCCTTTCATATAGACATACACACCAAATATTAACACGTAATATACCACACATGCAATAAATATGGTCCCTCGTTCATTTTCGACGTGCATATATGTAAAACCAAACACGTCTGTTTGTCTTTCTGTCACCTGAGATATTTGCTGCCCAAACCACAGTTACTGATCTGCACTGAACATATAATACTGCTGGCAGAGGGAGGAATACCTTACTTAGCTAAAAGTAGCTTAAAGTGAATTCTGTAATTACCTATTGTTATTTCCAAGAAATGTTGTATATGTTGGATACATTTGAGTGTTTAATAATGTCGTTTTTGATGAACAGTATCTTGTACCGTCATGTCTTATTTATGTATTACCAGAGAAGAAGATCCCTCTCATGTACCTGCATCCATGCAGCACCATATGTCTCCACTGGGTAGGAGAACCGTCAGCGCAGCAAGGAAGTGGTTTGTCCACAAAAAAGAACTTTGAACCATTGGCGTCATTGTTTTTTATTCCACAATATGTTTATAACATTATAGTAATGCTTTAACATTTATTTGAAGTAGAACCATACTCAGAAATGTTGTCTACAAATATAAAAATAATTTTGGTGATAAATGTGTAAAATTACAGTTAGTTTGAAGTAAATGCCTGAAAGACATGAAACTGAGACTGTCACGCCAAAAACTGTCCTATCTGACGCCACAATGCCGTTCCGATGCAAGGACGCGTCTGTCGCTATGCCAACCTTAAAAATCCTGTAAAGGGGAATTGAAAATGAGTTTTAAGTTCATCACACCACAGAAGAATGTGTTAACTACCCATCCAAATTCGAACGGAAACGGAAATTATGACTACATATCGTCGTCAACGAACTTTTATCACGTGACGAAAACGAGATGAGACGCAACATAAATGCTGGTCATGTGACGATGACTATAATTAAATGTATAATGCAATATTGTTGACGAATAAAAACTAGACGAAATGTGGTTTACAAAATAAAAATGAGACTAAATGTTATAACGTTATTTCGTCTCGTTTAGTCGCGTTATTATTATTAGCCAATTCATGAAGCTGTGGTTAATGTGTCTCATTTTAACGTTAGCTTTAGACATTAGCTTTAAACGTTAGCCACTGGAGCTGAAAATGTGTCTGAGACAAACGTGTGTGACACAACCCCCCCCCCCCCGTCCTGGGAAAAAATAGGATTTGTCCCCCCCAATATATCACTGTAACATAAGGCCATTTAAATAATATTCATAATTTACATTTAACTTATTACAATGTAGGCTATATGTGTTAGAGCAGTAATTTTGGTGTCCCCCTCAGCAATTGCTCTTGAGAAAATGTCATATAATTGTCCCCCCAAAAATGTATAGCAGATTTTCGCCACTGGTTCTTAGTTCCTACCTGACTGACTGCATGTGTACTAAGCATCCCTTGTTGGCCAAATACTGTAGCTAGTTTTGTCATTCACATAGCAATCACACTGAACTGAATTTGGCATCAACAACGTGACTTTGAATACCTTATTCTAGACAAATACATACATTTAAACAAATGGTTTTGGCATTAACATGCCTCCCAAGACTACTGCTTAGACTATTGTCTTGATTAAAAAGAGACTAAAATCAGATTTTCATTTACTTAAATTAGACTAAATGTCATCAGTTTTCGTTGACTAAAACTAGACGAAAATAGTCATGGATAAGTCTGACTAAAATAAGACTAAAATGCTCAGACTTTTAGTCGACTGAAACTTGACTAGACTAAAAAGAGTATGAACGTGACTAAAACTAATAAAAAATAATATGACAGCTTGACACAAAGCTTGACTAGACTAAAACTAAATTAAAACAGGCGGCCAAAAACAACACTTCAGACAAGTATGTTACATTAGGCTTTGAAATCTTGAGAAAATCAGCAATCGTCTCTGCTTGAGACTGGGGGGGCGTGTCGCCTGAAGGAGCTGAATCTCCGCCCCCTCGAATTTAGCAACTACAGCAACACTAGCTAAATCAATTGCAGATATCAGAAAAGACCTACCTGCAGTCTGAGTGTTTTATGTATTAATTACTTTGTCTTTGCATCATACCAGCTAAATAACAGAATGCAACCGTCTGTGATCTGACGTAGATCGGTCGCTGTGACGTACATAGGTCGGGTTTTGGCTCCGCCTATTCAAAACCTGAGCTGAAAACAGAAGAGAAACTGTTCAACGGTCTAACTCCACATTTCAGTGCGCCAACGCTCAGTACGCTTTGCACATGCTTTCAGGAATTCATTTCACACATATTAGCCTATAATGTACTGAGAAGCAAATCACGGAATTTGCTTTACAGGATCTTTAAATTCCTGACATAGCTATGCGTGCTAGCAGGAAACTGTCCTGGTTGCTATACTGGTTGCTAGGATGGTTTGTATTTAGGACTAGGTGTCAGTGGTCGGTTCCACCTGGGTCACAGAGATACTAGGTTCCGTTGAGTTGTTCAGGGCTACCTAACTCAGGGAAGATTCTGTGCCCAGGCGCCCCAGTTCTGCTCACATTGGGCAATGACGTGGCGGGTGATGGCGGCCTGCACGTCCTCGCCACATCCCAACAGGATGTTGACCAGCTCTACATGAGGTCTGGAGGGGTACAAAGGAGGAAATCTCTACATTGATTAGTTATGTCTGGCAGGAGATCCAGTATAGAAGTGTAGGTCAACTCTGAATGAGTGAATAAATAAAGTGATTGTGTCCAAGTTCACATTTAGATACTGTATATATGTCTATATATTTCCGCATTTGATTGACCTTGTCTGATGTGGTAATTATTGATGAGTCTATTTCTATAGTATATTTCGACTAGTCAGGTCTGCGCGCATATTTCAACTAGTCCAGACTGGCGGTGTGTATTACCATCCTGACTCGCCCTTTGGGGAAGAGCAGGTGGAAGTGGATCATGTCAGCCATGACGCTGAGATTGTCAATGACGACCAGACAGAGGTTGTGTTTGGCGTAGCACTCCCGCTGCAGCTGGTACACCATGTCCTCCAGCATCTGGCACCGCCGGCTCACACAGCTGAAGCGCTGGCGAAGCCCTGTCGCCAGACAACGTAGTGCATCCTTGATGAATGACTTACCCTGGTCAACAGCAACAACAGGACACAAACAAACATTAATGAGGATGATAAAGCACATCCTTTTGAGAACAGTTTATCCTGCTCGACATTAACTAAAACAACATCAGGGCACAAACAAACATTAAGATCGAGGACGAAGGACGTCCGTCAACAACAGTTTACCCTGACACAGATCAGTAACAAAAACAAAATTAACAACAGGACATGCCGTTGGGAGTGCTGCTGCGTTACGGGATATGTAGGCCCGTATACCTGTCTCTCCACTCTGCGTGCTTCATACTGTCATTGTGAAGCTTCAATGTTTTATGTAGTGAGGAATCTGAAGCAATACGAAAACATGAGACTTTTCAATAGGCTTACACGTTGCGCCTTGCGGTGGCGAAAAAGTTTGGGAATACTAGGCTATACGCTGGTGATGGCACTATGACCACTGGTATTCTTCGAGCCACTGGTGTCGAAATTCATGTCCGTATCGTTTTCCCCGCGTGTGTTTTCCCCGACGAATCATTCTCAGGCTCATCATTCTCACTCACAGGCTCCGTTTGACACGCCTAATCGACATCAAGTGATGGTTCGGTTACACTTGAATGTCCCTTCTTAAAAAAGGAGTCAATTGTCCGCTTCATTTTAACGCGTCGGATTTGAGTAGGCCTAGCCTATATATTATGCGATTGCTGCGCAGAGCACGTTATAAAACGTATTCTTAAAATAAACATTACTGTTTTAATAAATGCTCATAACAAATCATAGCATATTGCCTACAACCTAAGGTAAGCACAAAAATAATCAGTGAGGCTACATTTGCGACCCATTAAAAATTACGGTCGCAATGGCATTTCAAAAGATCGCAAATGCGACCATTTCGGTCGCAGTCTAGTGCCCTGCCCATGGGGCCTCATGTATAAACGTTGCGTACGCACAAAAAACTTGCGTACGCTGGTTTTCACGCACACTTTGTGATGTATAAAAATTTAGGCCTACTTGACGTGAGAATGTGCGGGCCGTCACGGAAAGTTTTGAGCAGACGTGAGAATGTGCGGACCGTCCGCAAAGTCTTGTCTGGGTCTGTAACATGGCGAATTCTAACTGAAAAGTGCCGAAACTCTAGCCTGGCTCTGCCGTCCTACGTACTTCCGCTCAAATGTATTTGCTTCTGTACGTGGGTCTGGCCATGAGGTCCGTAAGTCAGATTCTGCAGGTTGATTTTCTACCTGTCCAATAAGCGAACAGAGGGAGTGGCTGAGAACGATGACGTTGGTGTCGTGTGCTAGTTTGTGTTGTAGTTCCGTAATGGCGGCGGAGAAAGATGCGAGGAAAGCCATTCGGTCCGTTGTGGCAATGCTGCCGAATATCCAACAGCTAAAGCCGGAGCAAGAACAAGTTTTTGCTGGTGGCCATGATGTTGTGGCCCTCCTCCCCACAGGGTTCGGGAAAAGTTTGATTTTCCAGATACGGCAGCTAGCTCTGTTACAGTAGTGGTGAAGGAATTGGCTAAGGCGAACGCTAGCGATTGGTTATGGCAGATCAGAGTAGCTCTGGGCAGATCCAATAGTTTTAAACTTCAACAGAGTACCCGCCTACAAGGAAGTCAACGCTTGTCAATGGAGCGAGGCCAGACTCTCTGTACAAATGAAATGTACGAGAGTCTGGTTAGGACCAGGCTACCGAAACTCACCAACATTACAAAATAAAGTTTCCACTTCTACGTTTATGACGTTGACTATTCAAAAAACATAAAAATAAAAGTTTGATCATTAATGTGGATGATCACATCAAAATGCCAAAATGGGAAATGATAGCCTTCTGTTTAATCCGCCACCACTTAATAACTAATGTTAAACTTGAGTGTGTCAAACGAACGACAAAATCACTCAGAAAATGCATGTCAGCTAACCCTATAGCTGCCATGCTGTTACGATGCGCCACCACTCGTTTCTTCATTTAAAGTTTTACATCGGACCATTTCTTCTTAATTTCTGCCATGGTCCGGTTCTCTGAACCCACAGCATTTATGGCCATATAATAATAATAATGATTTTATTTGTAATTACAAAAAGTTTAAAGTGCATTAATGCACTTTAAATTTAGCTAAATCTCAAAGTGCTACAGGTTAAAAACAAGAAAGGTCGCAAATAGTGACAGTTTTCCAGAACCTCGATCTCACAGTCACCGTATTTCTTCGAATAAGCGCCGCGGCGTTTAACGTTCATTTTTGGTGCGGCGTTTATTCGAAGAAACACGGTAATTCAGACAAAGAAATTACCTCAGGAGCGCATTTAGTTCATCTGCATATTAATTTATGGGAGGAGGCAAGGCGGGGTCAGTGGCTCGTTCACGTGCGGTCAATCTCACGTTGATTGTGATTTATAAAGGAAAGGTGCGCAGGACCTGGCGTACGACCGGTTTTATACATGTGAATATTTCTGTGGGTACTTTTCGAGTTTTGGCCGTACGCCATCTTCTGGTATGAAAGCTGCGCAATCCTTTATACATGGTCCGAACCACCGTTCAGGCACACACGCACACACACGTAAGGCCCATCCTTCTCCATCTAAACCACTAAAAGCACAGAAGGTCCTCAGAAACTGTTAATTTACGATTGAAACAATTATGTACAGAATTCCTCATATAGGATCCAAAATGAGAGGGGGGGGGAGCTCCTAAATCAACCACAAATAGCTACAATAAATGTATCCTTTATATATACACACACCAAGACATAAAAGGGCAGTTCCAATTGTTCATTTTATAGGAGGACACTCTTGGGTACAATGATTCAGTGCAGCACTTTCTGCTGTCCTTGATTAGGCAGGGGGTGAAAGAGTCCAGTCTGCCTCAGGTGCCTGGCATGAGCCATGGAGAGGACCTCTGGGTCCAAGACAACCAGCAGTCCACCAGTCACAGCAGGATCCAGGACAGGCTATCCTTCTCTCTCACACCTTCACAGACAGACAAGTGGAGGTAGTAGGTGAAGGGGGAAGTAGACACCAACTGCTCCTGCTCATCTTCTCTGGGCTGTCACACATGATGGTGCTGCTTCAGCCCCGTGGACATCCATAAAGTTCTAGCAGGTTCCAGAAGAAGCAGGATTTTGCTGGCAGTGTCTGGTGGGGTTAGAGTGTGAGAGATGGTAAGGTGTTACAGTATAAGATTAACGCTTTTTAGTTCAATGTCCATGATTGCTAATTACTAATATCACATTTCTACAGTTAAACATTACTGTCTGAACTCTGACCTCAAGGTGTTTTGGGGCCAGCAGCTGGGGGCGGGGCCTCTGGCTGCTCTGGCTCTGGCGGTAGGGCGGAGCTCATCGGGTTTTCTTCCTTCCTGTCTGAGTCTAGGAAGTCATGAATGGCGTTCTCTATGTGTGGCCGGAAGATATGGTTGAGCTTGGGGTCCACCACCTGAGTGATTATCCTGTCCACCCCAGACTCCAGCATGCCTGACCTGCAGGCATAACACAAAAAAAGCAACCATTAGGTAGAAACAAATATCTGGAGCCAACACTGCAAACAGAAAAGGCTACAACACAACAACAAAATGTATCACTTAAATGAAAAAAGTAGTATACAACTAGAATGACAGTCGTACTCGTATTAATGTCTGTATATATTTCTAAACTCACGTCACTGTTGCAAATTAAGATGAAAGCAGGCTGGTACTAGACAGCGACATCAGATTCAAATACATTTGAATTTTGATTGATACTTACTGAACGACGCTTTGTCTCAGTCCATTCCTCACTTGATTCTTGTTAATGGATGGGTTCCAATCTTGTGTGCTTAGGTGCGTGGAGACAAAGTTGTCAACTTTCTGTCTTAGGTTCTGGTAAGCTGGCTGTAGGAAAATGAGTGGAATAGAGAATTAGCTTGCTAGTTAACCATCATCAACACCTGGTTACGTTAGCTGGCTGGGACATCCCCGCAATTATCTAAATAGCTGTCTGAGTTACTTTATCACGTCAGAAAACTGATTGCAAAGCGGTGGAAAAGCTGCAGAACTTTCTATGGTTTAGTATATTGGCAAGTTCCAATAAACAAAAAGTTATCTTAAGACATCAGAGATTGTCGCTAAAGTAAACTGGACATACTGTGGCTACCAAGCTAGTTAGCTACCTTTGTATCTACGTCTGCGAGACAGTCTCTACGGAACTCGTCGAAGAGGCCTCTGTTCTTCAAATGCTCCACAATCATGGCGATGAGTTGCGGGTCACCTGGTGGCAGATTAACCGCACCCGCGTTACCACTGCTGCCCTCAGCCATTAACAGAGTTAGTGTGCCAGTGGTTGTCTGTTCTAGCCTTTTGATACTTTTGAATGTGTGATTAGGTACGATTGATTTGTTTTCACCGCTTGGTGGCACCACTTGGCTGGCTTTGGAGCGTTTAATAATCTGATCGGGTAACCGGCGGACTGTGTGATACATATATCGAATTTACCCAAAGTTAGTCCTGGCGGAACTGAAGTTGACCAGATCGGAAGTGGGTCTGTTGTTCAAGCGTCGTCGCGGTTCAAAGGTACAGTTCAGCTAACGAATAACGAACGTAATATAGCTTTTAGGTGTTATTTTCGTGGCTGATGTTTGATCAAAAACTCAATGTTGTATAGATTTTATGACATGTTTACTGAGTTCCTAACGTTGCAATGCAAGCCGTGATATAGCTTAGCGGTAGGGTGTCTATGATGCGAGCCAGTATTAACACTGGCTTCTGAACGAGTTAGGCTAACACTAGTTAGCTAGCTTGCGTTACTCGCTGTCAAGTAGCCCAGCCAACCCTAGAAAAGAACTAGGTTACTGCTATTTAATTAAGCTAACTAACTAAATATAAGCACATCATGATGTATCTTCCCCGGCGTTATACTTAATCTGTAGCCCATGCTCGTATGGGTAGCTTAGGTAGCTAATGGACTGGTATTGAATCGCAAGTAGCTTGCGTGATATGAATAACGGATCGATGCCTTCAGACGAATGGTGCGTTGACGTACCCCTTTGTGCATTTATTTTAGATGAGTGGTGACAACTCCGGGAACAAGGAGTTTGAGGAACAGCTGCGCCTGCAGCAGCTGTACGGCCAGAAGCCAGGGGACGGGACCGATCCCTACACCTTCACCGACCCAGAAGATGGAACTGTCTATGACTGGGACCACGACAAGAAGGCCTGGTTCCCCAAAGTATGTCTGCTTGTCTGTCTGTCAGGTTTTGCCAACTGCATATCCATCTGCCTTTCAGTCTATTTCCCTGCTACACTGTTGCTTCCTTCTTGCTGAAAGGTTGTTTGTGGTGCATGATGCTCCATGCAAACTCAGTGTAACTTGCATCCCTTCTGCCCACGTAGATCACAGAGGACTTCCTGGCAGCATACCACGCCAACTATGGATTCACCAAGGAAGGCGAGCATGACCCGGATGCAGCGGTGTTGGCCGGTTCTGCCCCAGCAGCTCAGGGTCCAGAGGGCAAATCAAAGAACACAGACCCAACCCCCACTAAGAACCAGGAAGAGGGCCCAGGAAAGGAGGCCAAACAGAAGGGAGAGAAGAGGAAAGCAGATCCAGGTACAGAATAGGAGGAACAATACTCCCAGTTGTAGTTTGGTGTCTTATCTAGGAGTGTGGTGGTAGATTTCACATTTAATTAATTTGAGCAGACACTATTATCCAAAACGACATACAGATTGTGCATGTAGGTACTACAGATAAAAGTTGTAGACTTGAGGTTGGAGAAGTTGGCCTGTCACTGGATGACTGGTCTGATGTGAACAAGTGTTGATTTGGTTTTAATCTTTAGCTAGCCACTTAAAGTGGCTGTAAAGCAGAACTCAAATGAGTTTTAAGTTCATCACACCACAGAAGAATGTGTTGTTACCTACCCATACAAATTCGAATGAAAAAAAACAGACAAGTCTGTTAAAATAGGCTTTGAAATTGTGAGAAAATCAGCAGTCTTCTCTGCTTGATACTGGGGGGGGGGGGCGTGTCGCCTGAAGGAGCTGAACCTCCGCCCCCTCGAATACTTTGTCTTTGCATCGTACCAGCTGAGTAATAGAATGCAGGTTATATCAACCGTCTGTGATCTGCCGTAGATAGGTGGCTGTGACGTTAACAACGTCTAAACAAACACCTAAACAAAACTTGAGCTGAAAACGGGTGAGAAACTGTTCAACGGTCTAACTCCACATTTCAGTGTGACAACGTTTGAGAGCTTTGCACATGCTTTCAGCAACTAAATTCACACGTATATAATGTACTGAGAAGCAGATCATGGAATTAGCTTTACAGCACTTTTAACAGCTGTATTTGGGCTCTTCTGTTGTTTGGGAAGCATGAGTAATTGTTGGACTGCGGAGCCCCACTGTAAAGAATATCTAACGTCTCTTTGTCTGCAGGATGGTTTGATGTAGACAAAGACAAGAATACCAACGTATATGTGTCAGGTAGGTCACTTTCTTTGACCGTTTACTGTAATCAACCTATACACACACACATTGTAGTATCAACTTGCTTCTCGAACCTTTGTGCACAATCTGCACACACACACATGGTAGAAACACACTCCACAGCACAACACTGGTTTCAGGTGGTCATTGTCAGGTGTTATGGTGATTCCCTGCTGGTGTCCCTCCAGGCCTGCCTCCAGACATCTCCACGGAGGAGTTTGTGGAGCTCATGTCCAAGTGTGGCATTGTCATGAGAGACCCCATCACTGAGGAGTACAAGGTCAAGCTGTACAAGGATGCCCAGGGCAACCAGAAGGGAGACGGCCTCTGCTGCTACCTCAAGGTACACTCCTGTGTTTGTCTTCTCTCCTCACTAGAGAAGGAGGCTGTGTGTATACGTCTCTATACATGTCTCTATACACCCCCCTCTCTACTACCCTTGCCCCCCCCCCCCCCCCCCCTCCCCTCCTATAGAGGGAGTCAGTGATTCTGGGTCTATCCACCCATCCATCCAATCATCCCCTCCCCTAATCTATTAAAGGAGTGTGTATACGTGCCTGCCACTCTCTATTAATAATCCCCTCTGTCCACACACACACAGAAGGAGTCGGTGGCCCTGGCTCTGCGTCTGATAGACGAGTCGGAGGTGCGGGGCTACAAGCTCCACGTGGAGGCAGCCAGGTTTGAGCTTAAGGGCCAGTACGACTCCAGCAAGAAGAAGAAGAAGAGCAAGGAGTACAGGAAGAAGCTGCAGGCACAGCAGAAGTAGGTGCTCCCCGGCTGGTCGAGGTCCGCTCGGCGTGTGGAATTATTGCGATCATTATCCGGTGTTTATGAAGGACTTGTGGGATTGACAGCCAGCTCGTGTCTTGATTGGCTGTCCTGGTTGGGGTCTGACACGTGATTGGTAGTTGTAATTGATTGACAGGCAGCTGGACTGGCGACCGGAGAAGAAGGGGGAGGTGAGAAAGAGACACGAGCGTGTTCTGATAATCCAGAACATGTTCCACCCCAGCGACTTTGAGGTGAGGCTGTAGAACCTGCAGCTGGGTTCTCCCAGATGGGGGTTGGTCTGAGTACTGCCTCTGAACTAGTTTAAAACTATTTTTCTTTTTTATTTCCATCTTATCTAAGACTAAGCTTAGTATATAGGTTGATGAACATTATACTGTATACCTTTCTACTAGTGTTGTGACGGTACCAACATTTCAGTAGTCGGTACCAATACCAGTGAAATTCCACGGTACTCGATACCATTTTTGATACCGAAGCAAATATATATATTACTGAACAACTCTCTTGTTGACAGTAACAGTCACCTGCAATATGCAAGACTGTAGCCTACTGATGACAACAACAGAGCATTAATACAATCACAATGCATGTAGGCCTAAAGGCAAAATAAATGTATGTGGAGACTGTGAACTGACCATTAGCGAACTCAGCAAATGACTGAGAGATCATTTGTAGAGCGAAAAAATATTAATCTTGACTTGAACATAATTTTTAAGAAGTAGAAAGAATGGATTCAACATGCTTCATGGTGCCCTTTACATTTTGGTCGTAAATACAGCTCTGGAAACATTTGAGACCAGTGCACCTTTTTCTTTCATTTGAAAAAAAGTTGAAAAGGACAATTTTGAGTGAGGAACAGAAGGATACAATTTGCAGTGGCCTCTTAAATGTTACCCTTCTCAACTTTTTTTTAATTGAAAGAAAAAGGTTCATATACATTTTTTCCAGAGCTGTATACATCCCAATCTCCAAAACACAAATGTTTAGCAAACTTTCATCTAAAAGCCTCTGTAAAAATGTGTTAAGCCTGTTGTGCCCTCTCCTTTTTGTATGCCCCAGTATTAGGTATTGCATTTGCAGTCTGCTGCAAATCATAAAGGACATGAACGTTCAGGGCTCTCAAGTCTCATGCATTCGCCGTGAGACTCACGACATACATTACATGTATGGTAATCTCACGCCAAAATTGTGATAACATTTGAGTGCCCTGAACGTTGATGTTTGTAAATTGTTTTCTGGTGAACGACAATATTCTCATTGTCATCTGCCACCGAAGCTATTTCCATACGTGGCATTTTTCACTTTTCTTGTCAACATTTAGTGGAGCCCCTGCAGCATTGGCTGCTTGTCCAGTGTTGCCAATTTAACAATGTTGTCGCTAGATTTAGAGAGCCACAAGCGACTTCTGGTGAGAGTATTTCCGACTCTGCAACACGGTACTTCAAAAGTTCTGGTACCATTTATTTAGTTTTAGTACCGACTTGGTACTGGTTTTTGTGACAGCACTACTTTCTACATACTATAACTTTATGAGGATAACAAGAATAGCTGTAGTTAAACAGTTCAATTTAACAGGTCGTTATCGTTCAACATGAGTGATTAGCAATTAGTAATGGAATGAGCTGTCACTCCTTCCCCCTTTCACTCACCGGTTCCTCAACCCCTGTCTCCCCCCAGGAAGACCCTCTGGTTCTGAACGAGATCCGGGATGACCTGAGGACGGAGTGTGAGAAGTTTGGCCAGGTGAAGAAGGTCATCATCTTTGATGTGAGTGTCCCTCAAGAAACTGTCCTCCCTGTAGCTTGTTGCTCCTTGTCTTTCTTTCCTTTATTGGGTGTTCCTGCCTTGGCAAGGCACCACCTATATTCTCATATATACTATTTATTTATTTATTATTGGGTGTCTGCCTTTGACAAGGCACAACCTACACTCACCGGCCACTTTATTAGCTACACCTGTTCAATTGCTTGTTAACACAAATAGCTAATCAGCTAATCACATGGCAGCCACTTAATGCATTTAGGCATGACGTGGTCAAGACAACTTGCTGAATTTCAAACTGAGCATCAGAATGGGGGGGGAAAGGATTTAAGTGACTTGAACACTGGTAAAACTTACTTACCAGTCCCGGGGTCAGGTCTGCATGTAGAAGCAAGACAGAGCACAGCCAGCTTCTCCAGGTGAGGAAAATGGTACATTATGCCTGCTGGGTGGGGTCTTCGCATCAGCTGTGTGCTTGGCCATCAAGTGGTATTTCAGACTGGACGTGCTGCGATGGCTCAGTTCGCAACGACAAAACGCACAGATCACTTTGGTCTTGTCAATGGAACCATTTGGCAACTTTTTAAAATTACACTTTCCATTCAGAATCTTATTGGCATCCATTTAGGCGTCTCGCGCTCGCCATCCACTTAAAACGTAACGTTAGCCTACTACTTTTTAGCCAGCTCGCAAGCCCCAAAAAGTGTGTTTTGTTTCCGGTCTAGCTAGATCCGGTGTGGTGTTGTAGTTTTCTAACGTCGCTAGTTGTTGCATGTGAAAAAAACTACAAAGTTTGCTAGGCCAAAAATAACGTTAATCTCGCCATTAAAAAATTGATGCCGTTAAAATGGGTTTGCGTTAACGCCGTTAATAACGCGTTTAACTGACAGCACTAATATATAATTCAATAGTGCCGATAGTCGGTCAAATCACATCACCCCCTAGTGTTCAGACAGGGACACATAATGATCACTTCTAGTAAACTTGTTATATTAGCCGGTTTTCAGAAATACAATTCAAGCTTATTTACGTCTTTGGGGGTGTATTTTCAGTTTGCAGATGGTAGTGTTTGAATCGCAATTCCAGCTAAGATACTGCCAGTGACAAAGTTGATTAGAATCATTGTTTCAAAGGTTTTTTTTTATTAATGAAATGCAATATGAGTAAATGCTTAAAAATATCACTACAAGGTAAAAACCTGAGGGGAAGTTTGTCATAGACCTAATATACGTTAGGGCCATTTTTACACAGGATTACCTAATTTCTTCGTTTTGATGCAAATGTGAGGCTGCCACATGCCTATCGCATTCTCTCTTGCACTAAAGGAAATGAGAAGAGAACACTGTTTCATTCTACACTTCACTCTTAGTATTCTGAAGTGTAAATGAGCAGCAACAAATGTATGCTTTTTAATCTATGCCATCTTCATAAATAATAAGTATGCATACTTATCTGTAAAAAAAACGATCCATCTGCAAATGACGCAAGCACACCCCACAATTTCCCGAGAAATTGTCCCATCTCTAGTAAGGAGTTCGGATGGTTGTGATGACTTTTTCCCCTCCACCAGGGGTCAGTCTCTAGTTAGGATAAGTTTCAAGTTTTTATTTGTCAGGTGCACAGAACAACACAAGGTCAGGCTGGGCACTGAAATTCAAGCAGCTGACCTTTTCCACTTTCGGATCCGTTGATGTGAAGGGGTGCATGCTCCTCCTCCTGCCGCCTCCTATAGTCCACAATCTCCTTAATCTTGCTGACGTTGAGAGGTTATTGTCCTGACACCATGATGTCAGGGTATCAACCTCCTCTGTAGGCTGACTCATCACTGCCAGAGATGAGGTCCACGATGGTTGTCGTCAGCAAACTTAACACTTAACTTAACGCTCTGGATAAGAGCGTCTGCTAAAAAATGACTTAACAGTAACAAGGAGGTTGGAGCTGTGCGTTGCCGCACAGTCGTGCGTGAACAAGGAGAACAGGAGAGGGCTGAGCACACAGCCCTGGGGGGTGTCTGGGTTGGTGATCAGTGTGGATGAGGTGCGGCCACCGATTTGCCCAACCTGTGGCCTTCCCGTCAGGAAGTTGAGGATCCACTTGCAGAGGGAGGCACTTAGTCCCAGGTGTGATGATGTGTGTCTGCTCCCTAGCGCCATCCTGACGGCGTGGCATCTGTAGCGTTCAAGGAGCCGGAGGACGCAGACGTGTGCCAGGTGGCCCTGGAGGGGCGCTGGTTCGGGGGACGCAAGCTGTCGGCCCAGCTCTGGGACGGAACCACAGACTATCAGGTGTGTATCTGTGTGAAAGAGTGTATCTGTGTAAAAGAATGTGTGCTGAGAGAGAGAGATAATGTCTGTTTTTGTGTGTCTCTGTGCGTGTGTGTGTGTCTGTGTGTGTATATAGGTGGACGAGACCTCGAGGGAGCGAGAGGAGAGGCTGAAGGGTTGGGCCAATTATCTAGAGGGGAAAGGGGCCAAGCCCACTGGGCCCAACCCTCTAGAGCAGCCCACAGGCCCCCCTACAGACCCAACTACAGACCCAACTACAGACAGCAGCACTGACCAACCAAGCACCACATCCACAATCACACTCCCAGACAACAAGGCCTCAAGCCAATCAGTGCAAGGGACTGCAAAGAACCAGGAAGTAGAACAGGAAGCAGACTCCACAGACAGCAGCCTGGCAGGAAGTGATGAAGACGACACATAAGCATGGACTGTGGTCTCCACCCCTACCCCCTTCACCTCGTTGTCTGATTGTTGCATAGAGAATGTGGACAGTTGGAAATTATTTCTCCTTGGATACTGATAATAAAATCTACTTTTTTCACAGTGTTATTTTTCTTCCTTTTTATTTGTTACAGGGAAATACCAGGCAAATAATCTCAATATGACTGCAATGTCAAGCGGTCAAACCCAGATTAGCAATTTTATTTTGTTATCGAATCATTTCAATCTTGAGCCAAGGTATTCTTTAAACACAAAACAACACCTAAACTTCAAACATATGTCACATGTATAACTATTTCTAGTTTATTAACCAGCCCTGAGTGTTTCAATCTTGTTTGGTGCTACTTAGTCTGTTTTGATTGCATTCTTCCTCCCCTTAGTAAATCATTGGTCTGGTAATTTACACCATCTGAGGGCCAATGCATGCATAAACAATTATACTAGATTAGTGAAATTATCTTGGTTTTCTTTCTCCTCCCTTTCTAAACAGAACCCAGGTGTGGAAGATGTGAACAGACTATAATTATTTCTGGAGTTTACTCTGTAGTTCTAACTCTTCTCTTTGTCTCATCCAACTGTCATGTTTTTGAAAAAAAGGGTGTGCAAACAGTACCCTGGCAGTGTAGACATGTGTGTGTGTTCTTATATTTCACTGTGCAGAAATAATGGAACACTCAAAACAGAACAGTTTTGTGTCTACCAATGCAAAAAGAGGGTTAATTGGATGTGCTTGCTTTTGGCAAGGCACAAGCTATATTCTTCGTAAATTTTTGCACTAGATAGACAATGTCGGTGTCAAAATGTTCGTCTTGGTCCCGATTGCGTTGCTTGTATCTGCACGAACGTTCCTTTTGATGGTTTAGGCATAATTTTAGTTTTTGTGGAGAAAGGTGAAGCTAATGGTGGATAACTAGCTAGCCACAGTCACTAACGTCACACCGTCACAAACTCATGCGTGATTACCCATGGTAGAACATTAGTTTAGCAGCTCGTTAACTTCTGGGAGATAGCTACCTAAAACTGCAAAACAGCTGCAGAAACGCCACAGGCCAAGTCCAGGATGATAACATGTAGCTAGCTATGTTTCAAGGCTGTGATATCAACACCCTCTATTTTTGTACACCCTTCCAAAGCTTGTTGTATTTGCCAGTTTTCCAGAAATACATTTCAAGCTTATAAACGTTTTTGGGGGCATATTTTCAGTTTGAAGGTGGTACTAGATTCCAACGAAGATACTACCAGTGACAACGTTGTTAGAATCAGCTGGTTTCAAAGGGGGTTCTTTATTAATAAATGCAATATGAGTAATGTTAAAAAAATATCCCTAGAAGGAAAAAACTTGAGGGTAAGTTTAAGTCATAGGCCTAATATAGGTTAGGACCATTTTTACACAGGATTTCACAATTGTTTTGATGCAACTGTTTCTACTATGTTAGGCTTCCATAAAGCCTATCACCATAAACATTCAAATATATATATCTATGTTACATATGATTTGATATGTAGTATTCCAATATATAGATATTAGTGTCATGTCTTTGTAATAAAGATACTGTATTCTATTTCATTTTCTGTCATTTGGGAGTGAGGTAAACAAAGAAACCACTTTACTGTCAATTATAAGTGAACATAAGTGTTCTCTACTGGATGGATAGATTAGACAGACATAAACAGAGCTAGTAAGTCAACCATCTGCTTAGCGACCATAGAGATTCACACTATATCTAACAACATGTTCAGAGATCATGTGACAGATAAATACATGAGTCAGCTGAGGGGCTTTTGAGTCTTAGCTGTCGCGACATCTCCATGGCTCGCTCGTCCTCCTCTCCTGATGGACAGGTGCATTTACACGCCTCTCGCGTTTTACACCTATGAGAAGGAGAGGGATTTTGTTTTGAACACTTGGCTAAAACAGTCTTCAAAAGTTGGCTTTGAGACACTGGAGCTAAACTCATGGCATCAAGTGTTTCCTGATGTTTTCATCTTACTTACATTGTCATTTAGCAGACGCTCTTATCCAGAGCGATATTTAATCCACAGATGGACTGTAATCATGTTAGGAACTAAACCTCTGCAGTGGTTAAAGTACTTAAATAATGTCTTAAAGTACTTAAATAAGATCTGAATTATTTCTCTGCATCTTTATAAAGGAGACACTGAAACGCAGTTACAGAAGTTCAACAGCAGGGGGAGTGAGAAGATCCATTCATAAAATAAAGATTTAGTGCCCATCCTGCAGTTACTGTATTCAGCCAATGGATGCCGTTTTCCTCCTACCCAGGGAAGCTCTGCATGTGGTCGACGGTGTCGGGAAGAGGCACGCCGTGGCTCTCTGGCAGCAGCAGACTGAGCAGTCCGGACAGAATGGTCAGACCACCCATCAGGATGTTGGGAAGGGACTTGGAGTACTCCCCTGAAACAGTGTGAGAGAGAATAAAACCCAGATATAGATCAGAACAACAATAGATGGACAAGGAGGAGGGAGAGAGAGACGAAAAGGAAAAGAGAGGCGAGAGAGAAGGAGAAAAAGAGACATGCAAAGTAGACATACAAAGTAAAAGTAGAAGAAACACAAGAATTCTACAAAAGAAACACTAATCGCTATTCTTTTTTTGGAAACTGTCAAAAAATAGAACATTCTGTAACCCCTTTCAGGTGACAGGACATAACCCAACCTTGTACAAGAGAGACATGAGAAAACATTCTAGAACTCGCCTATATACAACCCCAATTCCGAAAAAGTTGGGACAGTATGGAAAATGCAAAAGAACTAACAAAAATAGTAATTTGAAATTACATTCACCCTGTGCTATATTGAAACCAAATTATGAACACATCATTTGATGTTTTACTTTGTGAATTTAATACATTAAAAAAATACACTAATTTCAAATCTGATGACTGCAACATACTCCAAAAGCAGTTGGGACATCACACGCATTCAGAAGTGGTTTTCGGCCTTGCCCTTTACGCACCGAGATTTGACAGGATTTCTTGGATCTTAAAATTATATTGTGCACTAGTAGAAGGTGAAATGCCAGGACAAGGCCTTTTTTTGGAAGCTCCTTATATACTATGATTACATGATTGCCTCACCTGTTTCACATCACCTTCGGAAATCAACTTGTCACATAGCTATTAGTCCTAAATGGCTCCTGTCCCAACTTGTTTGGAACGTGTTGCATGCATCAATATCAAAATAAACATTTACCTAAAACTATGCAGTTGATTAGGTAAAACATAAAATACATTGTCTTTATTTATTTTTTTGTTTAAATACAAAAAGTATTTAAGCAAACTACATTTACAAATCACTTTAAAACAAATACCAACTCTGTTTTTATTAGCATTTTCCATACTGTCACAACTTTTTTCAGAATTGTGGTCGTCCACAACAGACAGAACAGAACATTCTAGAACCAACCCAGGTATATGAAGTACGGCGCTGAGATGCTGCCAACGCGGGATGCCATGGAGCACACCCCCACGGCTGTGTTTCTCAGGACAGTGGGGTAGAGCTCCCCTGTGAAGGCGTACAAGATGGAAAAAGCCAGCCGTCACGCTAAACTTCCCCAGCATTTCCAGAGTCGTGGAAATCCAGCTCAGGCCTGAAGAACAGATTACAGAGAGAAAGGCCAACGTGGGGATGAGATCAGGTGTGGAGTCTGAGACCTGGAGGTATGAGCTGTGACTCAAGGGTAGTCTCACCTGGAGGTAGGAGGTGGGTAAAAAACATCATCAATCCTCCCAGGAACAGTGTCCAGCAGAGGGAAGGCCGTCGTCCGCAGAAGCGGAACAGGAGCCAGGCCAGCAGGTAGGCCGGTACCTCGATGGTCGCCGACACTAAGCAGTTGAGGTAGGAGCTGCCATGAAGGTTGGACGTGTTGAGGGACAGGGCTAAGTAGCCGATGGATATAAGAGTCCTAGACAGAGACGAAGGGGGGGTTGGTAAGGGATAGAGGGATGAAGGGTGAGAAGGTGATGGATGGAGGGATGAAGGGGGTAGGTAAGGGATAGAGGGATGAAGGGTGAGAAGGTAAGGGACACAGGGATGAAGGGGGGGTTGGTAAGGGTGGTCCGAGATAGAGAAAAAGGGAGAGAGGGCTGTGTGACTATGTTACAGGCTGGGTTTGGAGGTTGGGGCTGAGGCTTGGGTAGAGTTAGAGCTATGGCTGAGAGTAACACTAGGGCTAGGGCTAGATTGGTCTGGAGGTCAAGTATGGAACAGGCCTAAGGCTAGGGCTAGGGGTAAAGAAGTCTGGGAAAAGCTGAGGCCAGGGCTAGGGGTAGAGAAGTCTGGAAGCTGAGGCTGGGACCAGGCTAAGGCTGAGGCTCCAGGAACATCTGGGTGCTCTGTGTTTGTTGCCGGCGACTCGGGCGTCTGAGGGGCATCTGAGGGACTCACCAGACAATCCACAGGGTGACTGAGATCCAACAGATGTTTCTAGAACGCAACAGGTCACAGATGTTGTAGGTTTCTAACTTCCCAGACACCAGCTCCATCTAAACACACACACATATACGCACAAATGCA
>CM042877.1:7690197-7792130 GCA_023658055.1 Thaleichthys pacificus | reverse complement strand
ACACAACCACACACACACGTACAGGAGATCATTGTGTTTCAAATGAGAGGAGGGTGGGCACCAATATGTCAACAGCCAGCCAGCTGTGTGGACATAGTGGAACTAACACCTCCAACTTTGGGTCAGAGATTACCTAGGGCAGGTGCACTGCGAACTAAACTGCATCCTTCATTCCCTCCTGCCTTCTGTGCTTCCTTTCTTCTGACTATTCTTTGTTCCTTCTTTCAATCTTAATTTTTTCTCTCTCTCTCTCTCTCTCTCTCTATCTCTCTCTCTCTCTCTCTCTCTCTCTATCCATCATCTACCTCCATCCATTGTCCCTCCCTGCCTAAACCCTCCATCCAGCCATCCATTCTTCTTTTCTCCTAATGTACTCTGTGAAAGACAGAAAAAACTGCTTCTTATTCAGAGCTGTCCTTAATGTAAACATGTAAATATTACTTTAAAAAAATGTTTTACCCAAAGTGACATGCAAGTAATTGATATAAAAAAGTACAGCATAAAGTCATCAGGATCAGAAGTGTATAGTTCTAGCAGTATTTTGGTGGTGAGAGTCAAGGAACGGTCTGTATTTACCAGGTACAGTGCATTTGTGCAACATTAACATCTCAAATACAGTGCAAAAATGATATCTCAACGTCAACATAACATGTTAAATCAGTCAGAACAGACAATGATAGTTACAAACTGAACATGGAAACCTTTGTTGGCCTGTAAGCGAGTTGCGAGGTTCTCTGTGCTCAGCTCACTAAACTTCGACATTCCTGCTTCACAGGGTTCCTGTCTAATTGCAAAGTCCTGGTTTCTGTTCCTGTCAGAGGCATTGCATATCATGGAGGACAAGGCTGCAGGGAACACACTAACTAACCGATGTGCACTTTCAGTGAAAGAAGAGGATTTGTTGTTGGTCAGTGTAAGCCTTGGCAGGAGTCCAATCTTTCTTTCTCTTTCTCTCCATCCATCCATCTCTCCCTCATCCATTACTAAGTATGTCTCTCTTTGTTGCCCTCTGTCTTTTTCACTCTCTCCCTTTCCCTCTTTCTCTCGTACACCCTCTTAGTCCCCCTCTGACTCTTTCACTCCTAGTTTCTCTCTTCCTATGTTTCTCTTTCTGTCTGCTCAACTCTCTCCCCCTCTCCTTTTCATCCAGATGGATGTGTTATCCGATGAAAGTGGTCTCCAACTGCGACCAATCGCTGACCACTGTGCAACCCCTGGACTGATCAGGACTGAGCGAGCAGCTAGACTGACCTGTGGAGGCTGAAAGATGATGTCAGGAGCCTGAACTCGGTTCTGTCTGGCAGCTCTCCTCAGTATGGCCTCGGCTTCCTCCAATCTGCCCTGAGAGAGCAGCCACCGGGGGGACTCTGGGATGAACCTGGACACAAGAACAGAAGATAAAGACTCAACATAATCGATTCCAAATTAAAAGAACCACACAAGAATACACACTGTGCTCAGTATGACACAGTCTACGTTACATACATGTAGATACAGTACAATTCACATAGCAAACTGGTATAAAGACAGCAGGCAGACTCGGAATCCAAAGACAGGCAAGAGTTTAAAAACCAAACACTGAATTCAAAATGACAGGCAAAATCAGGAACAAAATACAGGCAGGTGTACATTTGTCAGAAATCGAACACGTGGGCCATGCGGCAGCACGAGAGGAGAGCTCAGGCCTAACTTGCTTATAACTTTCCTTAAAAGGGTCATTTACTGATTTTATAGGCTAATTCACACTGTTCCTTAAGGTCTCCGAATAGGGTATGTAACATTGGTTGGGCTGAAAATGGCCAGAGAGGTTTTCTCCCTTTATGATATTCTCATGAATATATACCCGCCGGCCTTTTTAAGATTGCAAGTTTTGGAAAACTTCGGTTTCCCATTCAGTTACAGTAGTACAGGTGAGAGAGTGGTGGATAAGATGAGCACTGTGTGTCGGCGTTGTTCAGAAGTTGTGGGGTATTTGAGTGGAAATATGGAAATACATCTCACATGCTAACGCATATAACGCATCCGGTGTGTGCTAAATTACTAAAAATGTCCGACGCCATCACCCAGGTGTGCCAATCACTGGAACTAGACAAAACATTTTTTTCAACTTCTCCCTACAGTGCTTAACCAGCCATTAGATACACATACAAATAGGGCCAAAAAAATTACTGACGCAATCGGAATTTACATGTCATCTTCAATGCGCCGTATTCACTCTTGAGGAACCTGGTTTGTTTTGCTTTTCCCTCCATTGTATCGAACTCGTACCGAACCGTGATGTCTGAACCGCGGTATGAACAGAACCGTGACTTCAGTGTACCGTTCCACTCCTAACTACAAGGTTTGAATACTGCGATGGTGGTAAAGGTAACTTTGCTGTAATAAGAGCGGAGAGAGATGTTGATATGCAGGAGTTTGCTTCAACATGGCACCATTCTCTTTCTGGAGACTGATACCAGTATATAACTTTTTGTATGTTTGAAGCCCAGTAATAATGCCTTAGATTGGGAAGTGCTAGGCCACCCTGGCTCTTGGGTCTCTCTAGGAGCTCCCTTCGGATTCTAGGATTTTTACCATCCCACAGAAATGAGGAGATTAACTTATTCAAAGACTGAAAAAAGGCTTTGGACAAAAATATTGGGAGACATTGAAACAGATACAGAAATCTGAGTAGAACATTTTACACAATTACTCTACCTGCGAGAGATAGGTATAGAGCTAACCATCTCTGCAGGTCTGATTCTAGTGTTTTCATGAGGGGTTTGAAATTCTTTCCATAAAGATCAGAGAAGTTACGGGTGACTTGTATACCTAAGTATTTAAAGTCAGATTTAGAAAAATGGAAAGGGAGTGCATCATCTGAAATCTGAAGAGCCAAATTATTGAGTGGAAAACATTCACTTTTAGACAGGTTCAGCTTGCAACCAGAGAAAAGCCCAAATATACGTAACATTTCCACAATATTACGGACACATAACACTGGATATATAGAGCAATAAGTCGTCTGCATATAGAGAAAGTCTATGTTCAACTCCCATCCTGTGAAGCCGATGTATGACGTGTGATGTTCTCAACTTAATTGACAGGGGCTCTATGGCTAATGCAAACAGAAGTGGGCTGAGGGGACAGCACTGTCTGGTACCCCTTGACAGAGGGAAAAGTTGGGAAGCCAGTTGGTTAGTTATATGCGTTACCATGTTAGATGTATTTCCAGTCACATACCCCACAACTGCTGAACAACGCCGACACACAGTGCTCATCTTATCCACCACTCTCTCACCTGTACTACTGTAACTGAATGGGAAACCAAAGTTTTCCCAAACTTGCAATCTTAAAAAGGCTGGCGGGTCCTCTATCTCTCGTGGGTCGCCACCACTCGCCAGATACTATAAGGCCCTAACAACTTTGCCCAGTACGCACAGCTGCGTTGTCTGATGCACGATGTGAGGCTAAGGAAAAATACAGGATCTGGCAGCTATCACAGACAAAAAAAGGGTAATAGCTGAGCATAGCATAGATAACGCTTGTGATGTGAACTATTCTAAATTGAGGGGGGTGGTTGATCTCAAGCTTAAGTGCTGACAAAGTACACACACAAACACACACTTAGCACCAGAATGACATGTGAAGAGGTCTGTCATTAACCACTGATCAATTCACAATAATTTAAGATTACAAATAATGATTGCTTTATTACTTTTATACTGTTTTGAATGTTCTGAAAATGATAAACAATTGTTTGATCTACAGTACCAGTCAAAAGTTTACCTGCTATAGACCCTAACACTAATCCGTGGTCATGTCCAGGAGAGAAATATGTCTATCTATGAATTATGTTGCTCGTATCATTAATAAACTGTCATTATGCTGTTTTCTAAAGCTTGCTTATGCCTGCATAGCCATAAGTTAGTTCTTTGTAAGATGCGACTAGGGAATGTCTGAGACACTAGGGTAGGTCCGAGGTCACAATGTTACCATTTCTATGGACCATCTAAAGACTAAACATTACATTACGTCATTTAGCAGATGCTCTTATCCAGAGCGACTTACAGTAAGTACAGGGACATTCTCCCCGAGGCAAGTAGGGTAAAGTGCCTTGCCCAAGGACACAATGTCCTTTGGCACGGCAACCTTCTGATTAATAGCCCGACTCCCTAACCGCTCAGCCATCTGACCCCTTACAAACAAAAGCTATCTAGCACCATAAATATGACATCCTCTGTCTGTGCTTGCGAAGGCTATGTTGATGTCACCCCCTGACGTTTCTTGTGAGAGTAAAACCTCCCATATTGTGATACTATTTAACTGCCCTTTCTTCCTGTATTCATTGTCCAGTCCTCTGAGATGCTCAATTTGAGTGTATCAGACAACTGCACCTCATAGATCTATAATAAATGTTTGATTTTGTCTTGAACTTGTGATTTTGCAATTTATATCATTGACTTAATACTTTCACAGCAAGTGGGTAAAACAAGAGACATCTTCACATGCATACACACCATTAGCATAGCCACGAGGAGGCCTGGGGGTGCCTAAAGCCCCCTCATTTACATGTCCAGCTCCCGCAGATTTCTGCCTCTCATTTGCTAACATCTGGAGTTGCTGGACGGAGTCTCTACTCTGTCGCAATGCGACAGTAAGTTACTGCGACAGTAACTTACTGTCGCATTGCTAGTCATATGTTGATAAGTAAGGGTCAAGATGTGGTCTGATTGGTTGTTCTTGTGTGTAAAGGGAATTGTGAAGCATTGTTCTTTGGATTCTTCATCTCCTGAGGGCTTCTCCTCAGCTCTGGCTTGTCTCCTTGCTCACCTTTTGCTTTCTTTCTCTCTCTGATTTACAATAATCAAGTTAGAGTAGGTAAGAGTTAAAACCTTCCTTTTGTAACATGTTTGCCTTGTCATTGATTTCATTAATTTGCAATGTTATTAAATAGGAGAGCACGTTAACTTCTCGAAGTGTGTCCACACAGGCAGCAAGGAGGAGGACGGGACAATCTGCCAGGAAGAGGAAAACACCTCGACGGAGAGCTCTTTTAGTTTTCTTTGTAACTTACATAGTTAAATAAACAAGTTTGAGGGTTTACCCTCCTACCGTGTGTGCCTGGTCTCCTCTGCCCTGTCACAACACACACACGTATACAGCCAAAATTACATGCATTGTGGCTCAGTCCAGTCCAAGAATTCCTGGTCAGAACCACAGGCAGCAACCTAGGCAGCAACCCAGGCAGCAACCCAGGCAGCCCTTAGGACATGGGATCCATGTCAGATATTACCTGCTTCCACATTCCAGTTACGGGACAAGTGGCGCAGCTGTAGCTCATCGACTGACTGGACTCTCCTACTGCATAAAGGCCAGCAAGTGCACGGATTGAGGGATGTGTTCACGTTCATCTGAAGATCCAAGTATCTAGCATCTATGTAACGTTGTGAGATAACTCTGTTCAGGGCCGGATTAACAATTTTCTGTGCCCTGGGCAACAAGGCTCAAGGCCCCCCCCCCCTCCCCCCTGTGTTTGATGTGATGCTAGTTACGGATTTCTATAATGAATGCTCGCACGCAACGCGCGCCTTTATTTGAGCGCAAGATAGTTTTTTGAGCTTTATGTAAAATAAACATTTTACAAGCCGTTTTTCAATTGGTAAAATCTTGTCTAGAGAAGGTGATGTCTTTTTGTCTCTTAATTTTTCAGCCCCACGTACCTTGCGTTTCTTACCCTGGTTTAGCCAAGGAGCTCTCCACCTTTATTACTAATTTAAAAACTATTTGATAAATCGAATATAAAAGCATCATAGAATGTAAAGTAATTTCAATTTAGCTTGCACCTAAGTTAAAACATATTTGAGTGTGCTAACATTAGCAATAACGTCAGCTAGTTTGAGGTGTATGCATAACCATTAAAAATTAGCAGCACATTTCCCGTATTTAACAATGATTAAACATGGGCTTACCTGAAAGTGATGCACGGGCGGGCACCATGTCGCAGTCTCTTTCTTTCTTTTTTTCTTCCCCTGACTCCTGTTATCTTTTTAAGCCCATTTTAGAAAAGTTGACCTAGCCGTCAAAGTTCGTCAGGCCACTGAGATACGGAAGGGCACCCACAGCGAGCTTGGGAAGTTGAGTGTGTATTTGCTTTTTTTGTGGGGGGGGGGGGGGGGCGGATTGAGCATTAAAATAGGCTATATCTCTTGTTCTGCCTGTTTTGTAATATACGTGCCTAATATTTCTATACTAAAATAATATCGGCATTATAAGTATTATAACTATGATGATTTTTCAGTTGGCTAATTTTTGGTGCCCCCTCAGGAGTTGGTGACCTACGCACAGCGAGTAGTGCGCGTTATGGGAGCGGCGGCACTAGCTACTAGACTACACAAACACTGTTTTTGACGTGATTTGACATAATATTTTGATCGAACGAGTTGCAATAAAGTACTCACATTAAGGAAAGTTAGGACTGCGTTCATAACGTGATATAACATTTTAGTTGACATTGTCCAGGGCCCCTTAGATGTCATGTGCCCCTGGACAAGTGCCCAGTTGCCCTAATGGTTAATCCGGCCTTGACTCTGTTGCATTGCTGTATCCCTGCAGACATAGCTGACCTACGTCTATTCCTGCCCTCGACTGAGGGCCTTCGTTAAGTTTTTGCTAGTTTGTTATGTAATGAATAACTGTGGGCTTTACCCCTGCCTTCTGTCAGCATTTTGCTTATCAAGCAAAAATCAGCAAAATAAGTAAAGTGCTGAAAAGCCCTGTCATACTCAGTGGTTGCCACGGCATAAATAAACACACACACATGCACACACACTTACCACCACAACGGCACATAAAGGACGCCAGGCAGGGTAAGAACCAGCAGCAGCATCCTCCACTCCCTGATAAGGTAGGCCCCCAGAGGGAGGAGCATGTAGCCCAGGGCAAAGCTGACACACAACCCCAAGGTGGAGAACACCATCCGCACTTCTGGGCTCAACAGCTCCGTGCCTGGAGATAGAGGCTACCGTTACTTCAATCTGCCTATCTGCATCGTCAAATCGTCAAAAAACATATTCATTGATTGATGTATAAATGGATAGCCAAACGACAGATGGACACCTTGTACTTTGGTCTAATTACTTATAATTTGACTTTAGGACAGTCTAAAATGGATTTAGATTAACTAATTACTTTACTATATATACTACTATATATATTTATATATATATATACACTATTAAGATTTAGGAAACTTTAATTACATTACTGATTGTGGTACCTGCGAAACTGGCCTTTTCTGCATGTTGTATTTGAGATCCTGTTCTAGCACTGACTCATAAACAGCTACAAAATTGCCAAATGTTCGTAAGATCTTGTTGTTTTTGTATTCTCAGAATTATGTAATATTGTAGTTCAGATAATGTTATTGTTGCACTGCCTGGTCAAACAGACAATGTATTGGCACTAACCCAAGGGCGTAGTTTGTGGGGGGGATAGGGGGGAGGTGTACGATGTTTGAATATAATTAACATTGTGTTATATTACTTCAACCCCCCTAATGAACCCCCCTTCCACCCCCCATAAAAAAATCTACGCCCTTGCACTAAGCACTGAAATACTGTTAGAACTATGCTATTTCTGATTCTGATTGATTTGTCATCAGTGGCACCGCCAACGGGGGGCTGGGGGGGGGCGACGGCCACCCTGATACAATCACTGGCCCCCCCACTCCCTAGTCACTGATCAAATGGAATATTGTTTTATGTCCTCAAAATGTTAACCAATGTTAACAATGGACATCAGATATGCACATCAGATAATTAGTAACATTAATTGTAAAATAGGAACCCAAAGTACCAAAGTAAGCAATTCCTTTCATACTGACATTGTTCTATACTACAACAGAATAATATAATTCCTGAAATTCATCTATGGCTTTTGATTTTGGTGTGCCACCCTGCGATTTTCAGTGACCCCCCCGGCCACCCCTATGAAATATTTCTGCTTCTCATCCTGGATAATCTGATGCACTTACTACTATTTGCATGTCAATTATTATTTATATTTTTTACTTTAAGTTTCAAAAAGTTAGCTAAATTAATACAAAAAGATTTCATGAACAAATGACAAATTAAAAACATCTGCTACATGAATAACAAACATTTTTATGATCAAATGAACATTCAAAGTACCAAGGACAAAGGCAGCCACGTAGTTGGAGATCTGCCCCATGCCCACGATGAAGTGTAGTCCACAGAACATAGACCAGGACAGAGAGAAGACCTGGATGAAGGTGAACACTGTCTGGACCCCCATGGTTACAAATAGCACAATCTTCCTCCCAAACCTGGAGAAGAGAGCAAATCAACACATGGGTGTGTTCAAGTTCCAGTTTCAGGTTTGTTATCATTTGTAACAATTGTTACAATAAACAGTGTTTATGGTAGGACAGATGGCTATCTGTATGAACAATTTCTATATAATATCAAGAAAATCTGGAAAAGTTTAATAATACTAAATGATTCACCTAACAACTGAGAATAACCCAATCTTATAAAACACAACTAAGAACAACAACTAAGAATAATCTAAGCCTAACTGTATATTAAAGTAAAGTGACTTGTGCTAGCAGTTGAGAGAGATGGAGTTTGATGCAGCGGGTCTAGCAGGAGCAAGGGAGAGTAGAGGGGCAGACAGGTCAGGGATGTGTGACAGGTGTGAGGGCAAGCAGGGGTGGGGGGTACAGTCCAGTGTGTGTGTGTGCATGTGTGTAGACCAGACTGTGTGTGTGTGTGTAGACCAGACTGTATGTGTGTGTCACCTGTCTGACAGCTGTCCTGACAGGAAGGAACCGGTGAGGACACCACAGAAGAAGATTGAGGAGGTCAAAGGGTTCCTCCACTTTTCATCACAAACCAGGTCCCACTGTTAAACGGCGCGCACACACACGCACACACCGACGCACACACACACACACGGGATGGGGTATAGTTCAGTGGCAGTGCAGATCAAGAGGTCCCACATTCAAATCCCCCTGTATAGTGCTTTGGATGAAACCGTCTGCTTTAATAAATACATTATTACATCACATTATGAATATGCCAATGTATTAGGATAGGGTACCATTTGTGTATGAGAAAGTATGGATCCACTGACAGCAAATCAAGGAGAAATTCGGCAGACAAATGGAAGTCATAGGATGTCACATGACAGGCCCCGCGATGCAGTAGCCTGTTTGATAGCTGGCGACATGAGGCAGGCGAATAGGTGGCCTAGCAAGAGGAGCAATTCCTGTCCTATGCTAATTGCAAGCATATTTAGCAACTGTCATTGAGCAACATCCAACTGTCATCTCTGTGTGCATCTCCACATCCCCTGTTTAGATAATAAGTAGTTTAGTGACTGTGATAGCATGATTGACTGTATGCCTACTGGGAGGTGATGGGTATGTTTGTGAGTGGGTATGTATTTCATGTTTCACGTGTTTTGTTTTCCATTTTTTCTGCCACTCACATGCCAAGTCTTGTTTAAATTTAAGTCTTACAATAAATAATCTTGAATCTTAGCTATCAAAGCTAAATAGCTAGCTGTAGTTAGATAACTATTGCTATGATTTGTATAACTGCAGCATCCCATTACTGGTTCTATGTCTTGGACATAGAACTGTTAAAATAGTCAAATCTGCTTTAATATAACGGAAATAAACCCTACAAACAACCGTAATGGCAGGGCCGGCAACTGTAGATTATCAAGCCCTTTCTCCTTGTGCTCATTCAGCTCAAGGTAAATCGGCGATCAGCTAACGTTCCCTTTTGTGCTTGTTCGTACCCGCGAGCACAGTTCCAGGCAACTTTTCTTGACGTAGCAAATAAATGGGGTGCTAGTTTACCCATTTCGTATTGGTTTCAAACCAAAACATTTTGCTAAAATTCAGCTATGAAAAAGCTTAGTAGTATGAACCAGGTTCGAGAATAGAACAAAAATTATTGGGGGAGATAGTTTTTTATATGTTTTGATACCGTGAGATCGATTTGAGAATTGCCAGACCCCCACCCCTCGCTCCTCGGCTTGAGGCAAAAGTCCCGGTGAATGTGGGAGTCAGGTGGCTGAGCGGTTAGGGAATCGAGCTAGTAATCAGAAGGTTGCCGGTTCGATGACTACGTGCAAAATTACGTTGTACCCTTGGGCAAGGCACTTCACCCTACTTGCCTCGGGGGGAATGTCCCTGTACTTACTGTAAGTCGCTCTGGATAAGAGCGTCTGCTAAATGACTAAAAATGTAAAACATTTTGGTGGTATTGCATTTCCGATTAGGTGCCCGACTCGTCCGGTTGATTTTATTCTATTAACTCAAGTCAACATATCAAGAAGAGAAGATACAACATCATACAACTCTTCCAGCATGCGACACACGTGCTGCTGACAAATGACGAAGGATGTGCTGTGACGAAGAAGAAAAAAAATAGACTGCACTGCCTTAGCTCACACGCTCGCGACAGGTTGTTGCAAAGTATGACGTGTACAGCTAGATGCAAGCATGCACGAGTCTCGGAGCTAGGAGCAAGGCGCGCCGCTGTTTTGCGCAAGACCGGACAAGCCGGAACTGGAAGGATGGCGCAGTCCGTTTCGCGCTCTCGCTTGCCTCACTGCGCCACTGAGCACTTTCCATAGAAATGAATGGAGACCTCATCTTTAAAGAGCAGGCTCACTGTGTCTACTGTATATAACGGTACGTGTCCACAGGGGCGTCTTAATAGCACTTGAGGCCCCTGGGCTATGGACTTTTCTTTCAATCAATTTCTTTTTGCCCCCCTAAGGATCCGTCAATATTTGGACTACATAGACAATGTCGGTGTCAAATGTTTCGGCTTGGTAGCGATTGAGTTGCTTGTATTTTTATTTATGTTCCGTTGCACAGTTTAGGCTGAAATTCAGTTTTTGTGGCAAAAAGTGCCTTGTGTCAACGAAGGGAACTCAGTGCTAGCCTACGTCACAACGTCAGCACACGTTAGCAACGACGCATGGATACAATGTGCATTGCTGTTGCACAGCAAATATCTTATCGTGCCATGGTGTACTAGCAGCATTATACATTTAAGCAATTCAAGACTTGCATGTACAGTAAGTAATGTCACATTAAATAATGTATTTAAACTCAAGCTTGTGTGGTGCATCGCTGTCTTCAATGCAACAGCCTAAACTTTATGTCAAAAGAAACGTTTTTACTGTCCGGCGCATTCAAACAATCCCCTCAGTGTAGTTTGGCTAGCAACAACAGCTAGGCTAGCTTGCTCGTAGCACAATTCAGCTTCTCCACGCAGGGCTCTAGACTGAGACCAAAAAGTCGCGTTTGGGGGAATATTTTCAGTTAGCAGATGGTACTGTTCGAATCGTGATTCCATCTGAAAAATACTGCCGGTGACAACGTTGTTAGAATAGCTTGTCTCAAAGAGGGTTCAGCTTGTTTCATATTAAATGGACCCATCTGCAACCGACGCAAGCAAGCACACCCTACAATTTCCCCAGAAATGGTACCCTCTCTAGTTTTTGTTACATTTTGTTATATTTTGTTTAGATAAGGGGGAGGGGGGGGGGCCTCCCTCCACCTCCACATCCACCACCAGATGCCACTGTAGAGCATAATGACACCGTGAATACGGACGTTTATCATCATTATTATTTTGTATTATTATTAAGAGGCCCCTGATTGGTCGAGGCCCAGGTAAGCCCTGTGCATTAAGGCGCCACTGCGTGTCCACTACAGCGTTTTTTAACACTCTGCACCGCTTGCCTTCCCACAGTTACACAATATTTGTGTAAAAATACACAATATTTTAGTAGTGCAAGATTACAGTACATGTTACGCCACGGTCACTCAACCAGTCGTGTGTCGGCTGGGCTAGCGAGCTAGCATTGGCACAGAATAAAGACTGAATTTAAAAGTATAAAAAACACACCAGCGTAATTGACAACATCGGCAACCCTGCACCATGCATTCATATTTTTACGTAATCTTTAAATTCAGTCCCGTCACATTACGTGACTTTGTTCTGAACAGGACTGGGTGTCCAGCCTCACACGATAAGTTTCTCCTCCATCTTGAAACTGTGAAACCTAGAAATGTTTACCATGACGAACGGTTGCTACGTTACAAGAAACAAGAAACCAATCAGATTGGCCAACGCTAGTGTTTAACGCTCCTCATTTACATAAAGTTAAACAATTTAAACTCGCAACGCTCCGCTCGCCTTCCCACAACGGCCGGCTTCGGAAACATATACTACAGAAAATAGTACATAGTGAAATTATTGGGGTTAGATAGGCCCATAAAGCGGTAGGTAATACCAAAAATGTGGATGCAGATGCATGTGTTTAAATAAGAAAGAGACACAAGGGAGGTATAAAGATGTACAAGGTTAGGGGGACAATCTAATCTGTGTGTGTTATATAATGGTAGTTACTGGATATTCTGAAAGTATTTTGAGGTCAGTTGGTCACATGACCAAGGATCAATTGAAATTCTAATGTTTTACATATTTATTTGACATTTTGTGAGATGAAAATGATTAAATCTAAGGGTTTGTACAATGTGTCAATGGTATTTGGTTAGCTAGAATCAGTAAACAAATTTGAGTAATTGATAAAGCGCTATTGTCATTTTAATAAAACAGCATGTCACTTTGTTGACGGTCCCTAACTGGTTTTAGTGAACGTTAGGAAAATGAATGGGAAAATCTGTCGAATATCCAGCCTGAAACTAACTTTACCTCGGTGGTGTGCAAGCACAAACATTTCTGAAACTAACACTATCCAACCCTATCAACGCACCTCGGTGACAATAGTAGAGATGTACGTCCCCTGATCGTACTTCCATCCATCCAGACATGTCTCGAGGGGTAACTCAGTGACGTTCACATCAATCCCCGGGACGTATCCACTATTCGATAAGTTTTTGATGACATCCAGTCGATACCGAGAGCATTTGCTGAGACTCAAAGTTCCACTTTGATCTTCCTCCCAGGGAATACTGTGGTTCCTCCATTCGGCACTGATGTTGCTTCCCGCGGGAATAAGGCAACGATGGGGCGGTGTGTCTCCGATGAATACAATGGACATGCCGGTAAAACCATTAGGTATGGCACTAGAGCACAATAGAAAAAACACTGTTTGTTGGAACGGTCCCCATTGTCCGAGGAAGGCAATGCTTTCCTCATAGTCTGTCATGTTGGGTCATCCAGCAAGGCGCTGCTCAGGTGATAACTCTAAATGATGTTAGTATAATAGAGGTTCGGGAAATGACCACACTGGGAAACTTCCCAGTTTCCCAATTGATTTTCTTATTTAAACGCACCTTTGACAATTGCCCTGCCCCTTTCTGACACAACACCAATCAAGTTTTGTGATTTCACTAACATCCATGCTAAACCTAGAGTAAATGTTGTTGAGACTAGACATTGCCAAAGCAGGAAAAACACTGAAGTTTAGGTGTCCCACATTACCCAATTATTAGTATACCCAAATTCACCCTTTTGGGTCAGTCCGGTTGTGACGGTGTTCCACTCCTCTACGCGTGAACGCGCACACACCCTTTTAGTAAACTGCTATGCGTAGAGTTGCGTTCCGAGGCTATTTGTATTCAGTTTTACTATAGGCTACTGTGTCTAAAATTTATTGTGAAATGCATTGCAATGCAAATGCAACGTTTCACATTACTGATTACGTAGGCTTAATGTCTGCGGATTGAAAAACATCTGATCGCTGTTCTGCTACAGGGCTTGCAAACTGTTAACTCCTTAATGGAGAAAGTGTTCGTCTCTTCACTAACGGAGTTACTAAATTAAACTGAGTGGTGGGTTTTATAAGAAGCCTATTATCAATCTGCAGATTGGAGAGAATGTTATAACACGTAGGCCTACGTAAAATGAGCTGTTCAGACACAACGGTAAAGAAGTCTCTCTGAGGATAGAACTGTGTGAATAGAGAAAACAAATAATTTACAGTCAAATAGGGTTCGTCAGGAATCAGAGAGCAATCCTCTTTACATAATCTCTCCAGATCATCCAGCAATAGGGTTAAATGAATATTGCCTCTGGCTACAATAGCCTACGTTTTACTGTTGGTACATTCCTAAATACTTTGCTCAACTCTTTTCAAAGTTTTATTATGTCTAATATAAATGGCAAAATGTTTTATTAAAATGTTTGTTCATAACAATATGTAGGGGTGTCAAGAATTGTGGCATGGCACACATGGTTTCAAAAGAAATAAAAACAATTATTGATTAAATTGTATTTTCTTGATATTAAATTGAAGGTTTAATTGTTTCCATTTTCATTAAAAATAAATATATGACATTACGCTGATTTGTACACATTTTTCACTCTTTGCCTAGCCTGACGTTGTCATAGCCTACTCATAATTCTTGTCAGAATATGAGTCTGAGAACTCTCCATTGGGCTGTGACTATGGGGCGTGTTTCAACCGAACCCGGAAAACAAATGCCTCTTCGCTCAATTGGATAGACCTACAACCAATCAGAGCAACGTAGTATGTTAACTTTTACCAAACCCCGTAGGAAGGACGGCAAAAACATATTTTCCATCGACAAATGCCTTGATTGCGTTTCTCTGTTCCTCTTTCAAAATTAATGCGCTGTCGATGTCTTCTAAAACAGACTCGGATGGCAGAATCATAACATCCCAGCTCTCCAGCGGTAGCCATGTTTGTTGAAAACGAATTCAACCAAAGCGCTCTTTGGTGACGTGGTTGATTACGTTACTGTTGATCATCTGTCCATCATCGTATAAAGCCCGCCCTGACAATTTCATTGGTCCGAACAGCTTCTGTTCGGACATAGTTGTTCCCCAACCGAGACTCCCTAGACCCAACTTCCCGACCAAATTATTTCGTGGGCGGGGATAAATTGGGCTGGCAGCCAGGCTACTCTTTATGGGGCGCCGTTTGTAAAAGGTTGCACGTCCGTTATTCCTGCTCAGTTTTCGCACATTTAGCACAAATAAATGCATCAGAATTTTCAACGGTCACTTTTTTAAACATTTAGGGAGAAATTCATCTAAATACATGTCATAACTTATTTAGAGCAATGTTCTTCAGTATGCAAAATAATAAAATAATATTTTATAGAAGATGTTAAATGTAAATGTTAAATGTTAAATGTTTAATGTAAATGTTTAATGTAAATGTTTAATGTAAATGTTTAATGTAAATGTTTAATGTTAAATCTAAATGTTAAATGTATAATTCACACATTTAGCTAGCCACGCCCCTCTTTTCTGGATTTTCTGGCAAGTCCTGAAGATTTAACGGTGATCATTGAAAGAGCTGTTGCAGCTGGTGTTCGAACGGCTCTTCTTGGCCGACCTTAGCCAAGCACATCTTCCGAAACAACCACCACATCATTGCCATCGGTAAGGCTACTGAAATTATGCCTTTTATAAAATGGAGGGGTCTTACAGTTAGAGCTAACCTAGCTATCGTAGCTAGCATCACGTCACCTGTTAACTAGCCTACCATTTGCTAGCTAATGCGTAACACATTTAGCACTTCGTTTAGTTTGGAAAGGGTGGGGGTCTTGATCACTCCCCTAAGAGACTCAAATTTTACGTTTGACTCGCATTATGATCAAGACCCCCATTTTGCATACTGCAGAACATTGCTCTAAATAAGTTATGACACGTATTTAGATGAATTTCTCCCTAAATGTTTAAAAAAGTGACCGTTGATAATTCTGATGCATTTATTTGTGCTAAATGTGCGAAAACTGAGCAGGAATAACGGACGTGCAACCTTTTACAAACGGCGCCCCATAACTCTTTGCCATTGTGGTGCCTGCAATTCTGGAGTTGGCTGTATGAACAGGTGATAAGGCAATTGCTATTGTGATCAGCATAAGCACATAGGAAATCTATTTTCTTCTACCTCCTACATCCCTGAAATGTTCTTTATCTTGCACGCTACCTCACCAATTTAACAATCCTGAATTGCGGGTAGCCAAACATGATGCATACATTGTGAAAACCGAATAAGTCCCAAAGGGAAGAACAATAAGATCATGTAGTTAGACAAGTTACAATTAAACAACAAGAACCTCAAAAGTGCAAGTGTACAAAAAAAACTACTCATTTACTAGATTGTATTAAAATTGGCACATAGGCCTACTGCATTTAGTAAGTAGCCAATAATAGCAAGTAATCAAAAATCAGAAGTGAATAGTTCTACTAAAAGTGATTTGTACAAATGAATACAAAGAAGGATGCTCGCTTTTACCAGACAGTGACACAACAGCAGTCACAAATACAACATAATTCACATATTACCCTCATTCCGATAATAGGACAGTGTAGCACAACATCAACATTGTTTCTCAAGTGCAGCTCAACATCACGTCTATTTTCGTGAAACAATCATTCAGATTTTACGTGTAGCACAACATTCAAATCGTATAGGCTCTCAAATGCAGTGCAACATCACTTATATTTTAATGAAACAAGAATAAAATCACAAAGCCTAGGACGTGGGAACCTAGGCTTAACATTTTCCTTGTAAAAATCGCCTCGGTTTGCGAATCTACAGATAGCAATATGCTAGGAAGGCAGTGCGCGCGTTCACGCGTAGGGGAGTGGCATTCTGGCAGGGAGTGAAATTTCGGCACAACAATTTCTCTGCCTAGCTTGGTTGAAAACTACAGTAACGCACATTGAGTGCAGGGGCAGAGTGCGCGCAGGTAGGTATGTAGACAGACAGGTAGCCCGTCTAATCATTAGTCTCGGAACGTTGATTTGTCGTGTTTATTACAGTCCTGTGTTGCCCACACGTTGGATTGATTTCATATTAGGTCAGGTGGTAGGGAGTCAGGTGGCTGAGCGGTGAGGGAGTCGGGCTAGTAATCCAAAGGTTGCCAGTTTGATTCCCCGTCATGCCAACTGACGTTGTGTCCTTGGGCAAGGCACTTCACCCTACTTGCCTCAGGGGGAATGTCCCTGTACTTACTGTAAGTCGCTCTGGATAAGAGCGTCTGCTAAATGACTAAATGTAAATGTAAATATTACAGTCTAACCTTTATTTGTTGCTATCAAGACATGACGTTTAACGTTGATTTTGACAGTGGCGTTAACTCCGCTGATCATTAACTTTATGAGCTCTTGAGCAACAAAGTCCATCAAATTTCAACGACTTAATAATACTGTAATAAACTGTGACATAACCATGGTCTCAATTACCTCTATTATCACTATAGGCTATTTGGGGTATTAACAGTGTCTAACTGACATGTTGATCTACCTCGCACTGCCTTCCTAGAATATTACTATGTGTAGATTGGCAATCCGAGGCGATTTTTACAAGGAAAATGTTAAGCCACCATCACCGTCCATGCGAAGACTCCCCCCTAGCGATGACGTCCATATGGACATCCATGACGCTCTGAGGGATTTAGCTGCCTCTCTGTCCATCCATCCACTTACCGACCTACCTATCTATCAGAAAGGAACTCACGGGTTGCTACAGAACACTTTTAAAGAGACAGCAACAGTTCCTGAGAAAGATTGACTCTCCTCAGTGATCTAAAAAATATAGTCGCTGCTGTGATTTTTTCATTAGGGCAGTGGTTTTAACAGACCATGTGAGGTCCTGAGAAATGTATGTTCCTAGGAACTTAAAGTCACTTGCCCTCTTCAGTGTCCCCTTTTATGTAAAGAGGGGAAGGTACCTCCCTCTTCCTCCTAAAATCTATCACCAACTCTTTTTTGAGGAGTTGAGGACTAGATTGTTGTCAGAGCACCAGGCAGTGAGTTTTTAGACTTCATCTCTGTCGGCAGACTCGTCTTTCTTATATATCAGTTCCACTCCAGTAGTGTCATCTGCAAACTTAATAATAATGTTGCTATCGTGGATTGATGTAGAGTCATGGGTGTATAGCGTGTATAGCAGAGGACTCAGGACCAAGCCCTGGGGGACCCCAGTGCTGAGGGCCAGGACTGAGGAGTGATGGGACCCCTTCCTGACTGACTGTGGACGTACTGTTAAAAAGTCCTTGATCCATCTGCAAGTGTGATGGCCGACACCTGGGCTGTGGATTTTGGACACCATTCTGCTGGGGATGATAGTATTAAATTCAGAACTAAAAACCACAAGAGCATTCTCGCATATAAGCTGGGTTGTTCCAACCTGATTTCGGTCCGGGCCCGCCCGCGGGCCGGAAACGCTGCCCCCTCCTCCCCCAGTTACTACGCACTAATTTTTGACAAATATATTTTTTAGACTGCTACACATGTTGTACATCATTGGAAATCTACGATTCTTGTGCTTCCATTGCAATAAACCATTTTAAGATCAAGTCGCAACAGCAAGTACAGTCAACTGTCTTTGTCCGGTGACCACTATAAAAACAAAGCCAAAGAAAAAGGTTGTACTCACCCTAAAAGGTTCAGATTGGTCCTGGTATGCAAACAACCCATCAAAACCTGATCTGCGTTACATTCCCAAAGGTCCAAAGTATCTAACCATGTCAAGTAGTTGTCCAAACAATGAATTATATCCACACATAGCCACGATCTTGTTGCTTCATTCTGCATTTGCATTCAGCATTTTTTTTCAGTCTCTCACGCACTATCGCTCATAGGAATAGATGTGCTTCGAGTATGAATGAGTGGATAGTCTTAAAATGGCCGCTACACTGTGCCCTTTCGGTTGACACCTTGTTTGACCCAATAGGAGCTTCCATGCCCGGTTGACAGCCCTCTACAGCCAACTAGGTGTCGGACTAGTAATCTGAAGGTCGCCAGTTCGATTCCCGGCCGTGTCAAATGACGTTGTGTCCTTGGGCAAGGCACTTCACCCTACTTGCTTCGGGGGGAATGTCCCTGTACTTACTGTAAGTCGCTCTGGATAAGAGCGTCTGCTAAATGACTAAATGTAAATGTAAACTAGGTCTGTGTGCCCTGCCCCCCCCCCCCTTGACCTTGGTTACAAAGGGTCATTTTGGAGTCTCCAAAAGGCCCTTTTGGTAAACGCCTGGATGTACTCTTATAAAAACATGTGTCAAATATGAATATATTGTGGTATTATGTTTGACTTTTGACTTGAATTGGGTAAGGCTTCAAGCTGTGGTCCAATTCTGTCTTCCAGCTAATACCTACCACCTCTAGGCCTCTTCAGGCCTCTGTTTTCAAAACAAAATCTAGGCGGAGATAGAAACTTTCAGTTTCCTTGTGTTCAAGCTTCTATTACTCAACACCAGTATAACTTACAGGGGTCCTGACAACAGGGGAAATACCTTCAGAGTGTCACCTTTCAAAAGAGACCATTTACATGCATGTACTCCAAATGGTTCAAGAACAGCTTTCAATTCACTATGGGTATGCTGTTTAGGCGTTTTCAGGCATATTTAACAGGAATCTTAAAAGGGAGTGGAGGGCTATGTTGATGGCATATATCCCTTCAACCACAAAACAACAAACAATTGGATGTCAACCTTATTGCCAAAGCAATAAGAGAATAAGTATTCTAATGGTACATTAAGTATTCTAATGGTACATTTGATCTACAGTTTCCTACTTGGCATCTTTAGAAGCACCATGAATGAGTTGTTTCGACTTTAAGCCTCCTAACACCTTTAAGAGAACAATCACGTGCAGATCCCTGGGTGTTTGAGAAGCTTGGAATGTTGAGTAAAAATGTTGTATGTTCATTGTGCAACAGGGAGAAGTATGGAGGACAGGGATTTGGGCTGAGGGTGAGCGGAGGTATTTCTCCCTAAGTGACCTAACGTACTCAAAAGTGTTGAGTTGTTTGTCTTTGAAAGTTCACGTCTTGCCTGGATCCTAGCACCTTCTGGGAGGACTAGATAAAGATGACGGGCAGGGGTAGACTCTGGGAATGTCTGGGTAGATGATACAGCTGTATTTGGAGGCCCATCAGAGGGGGTGAGACCTATACTTACAGAAAGGGTCTGTCCCACTGAGAGCTCCCCCTCTTCCTCCCCCTTTCTCCCTCAATCTCACTCGGAAGAGCTGCTTATTAACTCTATACCACATCTCTGGAGTCTCGTGTTTTAGAGGGAGTTGGGGTTTGTTTTGGTATTTTATCACGCTTGTCTGCAACAGGATGGGCAACTATGACGAAGCCGCAGCCTTCCTGCGTCAGAGCGGGCCCTACTTTTGGACCACCTTCTTTCTTTTCAAAACCGTCTCCATCGGCTTCAATGGCCTCTACATTGTGCTTGTGGGGGCCACCCCCCAGCACCGCTGCCTGCCCCCTGGGCTGGGTGACCTCAGTGAGGCCTGGAGGGAAGCTGTCATTAGGGATGGGACGTATGGCACTGACGCATCAATGCTTGTGTCGCATAACCAATACGCACGAAAAAGTGTTTTGGAGCTTACGATAACCACATAATTGATGACGTTCAATGCTTCAAACGTCACAAACTGGTTCAAAGTTTTGCCGCTCTTCTGAACCAGAGCCATAGAGAGAACAAAGCCACCGCTTCTTGTTAAAGACAAATCACACATGGCCAGAGAAGCAGCACCTCAAACCAACATGACTCCAGGCATCGCTCGAGTTTCTTCCATCGTCCAGTCCCCCTAGTCCACAATAGGCCTACATATCACAAATGTTAAGAATAAGAACAAATCAGTGTAATCTAGTTTAATTGATATAAAGACCGTATCGTATAAAGACAGTCCACCCGCATCAACAAGTAATAACTTTTTCAGTGGTGTAGCTGGTTAAAGCGGTGTTCAACGACGTCTTGTTAACACAAGTCTGGATACCCGAGTTCGCGTCCCAGTGCAGGGCACCTTGGACGATATTCTTTAACTTTCACTGTGAGAAAATGACACAATTCTAACGGCCTACAGATGTATCACAGCCACTATGCCTCATTCAGCCAGTTTAAACGGCTGCTAGATGACACTGTTAATTTTCAATGCGCCGATAGTTCGGCTCTTTGGGCCGGCACAATCCGGAAGAAACCACCAAAGCTTCACAAGGCATCGTTCGCCCATCCCTAGCTGTCATCCCCCTGGTGGAGGTGAATGGGGTGGAGGAGGAGAGCTACTGTAGCATGTACAGGCTGGATGTGGTGAGGAATCTGTCCGCTTGGGGTGTCATGCCTGGAATGGACATCAACCTGACGGAACTGGAGCACGAGGGCTGTGTGGATGGATGGAGCTATGTCCCAGACATCTACCAGTCCACTATAGTCAATGTATGTTAACGGTGTCTGTGTGAGTATGTTTGTGCTTGAGGGTGTTTGTGTGTGTGTATGTTAGCTACAGTTCAGACTTCTACTAGTACACTATAGTTACGTAGGCGTGGGTATGTGTGTGTGGGGGTGTCAGCTACAGTAGAATCCATGTCTAGGTGTGTGTGTTAGCTTCACCAGATATGTCTAGTAGGAGATTTGTCAACAACGGATACAACTAATAATGTCTGTGGAGATAGAAAACATGAGAATGAGTGAGTGCCTTTGAGTAGCTTGTGTGTTGTGTGTATGTGTGTAGGTGACTGATCGGGATCATCACAGTCTTCAGACATCAGTAAAGTTCTCCCCTCCATCTCTAGTGGGACCTTGTGTACAGTGACGAGTGGAAAGGGCCATTTGCATCCTCCACTCTCTTTGTGGGCTACTTGTTTGGTTCCTTGATCTCTGGCCAGATGTCTAACAGGTACGGTCACCTGCACAAGATCACTCAGACTACTACATTTCTCTATTACTGCGTGGGCTACATGACCTTTCCCTGGATCACCTATGCCATGAGGGAGTGGAGGATCTTGCTGGTCATCCTCTCCTCTGTTCCCACTCTGGTGGTACGTTCCCAGTCTGCACACTACACACTCATAACATCACCTCTGCTCTCTACATACACATACAATTAACCTTTGTCTTGTGGATACTGTTCAGCATCTCTACACACTCAAAAGTTTATTATGAGACAAGCATACTTTGATTAGGTGTTGTTTTCGTGAAGCAATTTCATCACCTTGAAATGTATATATTTTCACCCCTTAAAACCAGTAGCATGAGTGAAAGAGAACCTGTAAAAGACTGTCACCAGCATAGTGCCCATTCTATTGAGTGAGACACATTTCAGGTAGATGACACCAACCAACCAATCATCATCTAGGAGGTGTGAACCCACTGAACGCTCCTCTCCATTTGGTTGCTAGCCAGCCAACATATTAATCAGAATTTTTTTTAAATAGAAGCGAATGACCAAGCACTCAAGCTACCAATTCCCTGCTTACCCACTATGTTGCATTCCCTACTGTGTGTAGAGGCTGCAGCAATCCAACTAGCTAAACTCTTGCTTGCTAAATGATGATTCGAGTAATTGTAAGCTTTAGTTTATGTTTACGCAGACGCGTAATTTAAATATAGACAGTGCAGGCAGTGCAGTCGTACTGGGGCCGTGCGGTCCGAGGGCCCTTCAAGACAGTGGCGGAACCAGACTTTTATATATGGGGTGGCCAAGGGGTGGCCAGGCAAATGTGTGTGTAACCTAAAAAAAACTCTAAAAAATGTGTGTGTAACCTTTAGCCTGGCATCTAAGCAGTGTAAATTATTCATATGATTGCTGATGAGAAATAGAGATTCAAATTCACTTAAGCCTGAGTTCTTCAGTGTGGCCTAGTATGGTCCACTAGGGTTACTTTAATCAAATTCTACATTTACTATGAATAGACTGTGTCTCTACATCTGAATTGCAACTAATTTCTTTCTTACACACACTTTACTGTAGGCTACTCACAAACTGGAGAGACTTTCGTCACTTTGTTTTCATGAATATATAATCTGGGTCTAACCAGGTGAGAGGTTAGAATCCTTCTTTTACATTAAAACATAACTATTAGTGTATACTCACACAAAAAATGCCACAGCCATCAACACAAGAACACTCATGAATCAACAACCAACATTTTAAAGTGAGGCTTAATCGGAAAAAAACTTTTGCAGAAAACGATTTCTGCTCCTGCTAATCGTTTTCTGCTCCTGCTAATCGTTTTCTGCTCCTGCTAATCGTTTTCTGCTCCTGCTAATCGTGTTCTGCTCCTGCTAATCGTGTTCTGCTCCTGCAAATCTTTTGCCGTGTCAAAATTGGGTCAAAAAGGTGTCCTATCAGCACGTTGCTTGTTGAGTAGCCAATCAGAATGCTGATCACCGACCGCAGCAGATATGGATCACACAAAGGTTGACTACACGCTTCGAGATCTTCCTCACACTAACAACGTTTGTAAGATTGTCGAAATCATTTTGAATGTTACCCACAGTCAAACATGCATCCTAATTTCATAATCAAAATTTGTCGGTGATCAGCATTCTGATTGCACCACTCAACAAGCAACGTGCTGATAGGAACACCCTTTTGACCCGATTTTGACACGGCAAAAGATTTGCAGGAGCAGAACACGATTAGCAGGAGCAGAAAACGATTAGCAGGAGCAGAACAAGATTTGCAGGAGCAGAAAACGATTTGCAGGAGCAGAAAACGATTTGCAGGAGCAGAACAAGATTTGCAGGAGCAGAAAACGATTTGCATCCGTTAAAAAAAAGTGTTTGTCAAAAATAATTCGCACAATACAACACTTTTTTACAGATGCAAAACTATTTCTGCTCCTGCAAATCGTTTTCTGCTCCTGCAAATCTTGTTCCTGCTAATCTTTTCTGCGACTGCTAATTATTATTGACCCTAATTTGACTCCATAGGGCTAGGGCCAAACAGCTGTTTGCCTTACTAGTAGCCTGTGTAGCATGTAGGTTAATAAACGTCAATTAGGGAACTTCATCTTATGCCTGGACGATTGTTCCTTAAATGGCTAAATGATAGCCTACTGTTGTTGTTTTAAAAGTGTACTATATAAAATGAAATGTAATCAACTACACCACAGTAGGAACTGCGCTGTTAACTACTAAGGTAGTGTTAAGTGCTAAACAAAAACAGAGACATTTCTCTTATCTGAATCTGTTATGGAACCAAATTGCCAATATGAATCTTTTTCTATGGCTTTGCGGCCCAGCAACTCAACTTTCATAACATTTTGTTCAGGAAGCCTCAAACCCAATGCTAAACCTATATATAACGATAACTAATATGCTCTTGTCTTCCGTCGCTGGCGCTGTATCAGACGCTGGCGTAGTGATTTGTGACTGATTGGTGAACTGTGGAAATATCCTCGATTGAAAAAATGCGCTGCGCTATCATATGTCAAAAGAAACGCTTCTTTTATCAAGTTAAATTAAATGTCAATCAGCATCCAATTGCCATGGATAGCGAATTACATTTTGGGGTGGCACCTGGGATGGCCAGTCCGATATCAGGGGGGTCCAGTGCCACCCCGGCCACCCCTCTGGCTCCGCGACTGCTTCAAGAACGGGCCCTGCAGCTGGAAGTTGGGAGGAGAGCAGCGGGCTCACCTTCGCTTGAATTGTCTGCTTTGGAAATATGCCGAGATAAACGTGATATTCACTTGGTATTTATACCTATTTGTATACCCTATTAATACGCTTTTATCTGAATTCGCGAGAAATACAGAGCGAACTTTCCACATGCCACTCAATGAAGCTTGCGCAAGTTCAGTCAGGCAAGACCGATCTGCACTCGGGCTTAATCGTAGCGTACACTACTCACTCCCCCCGCTAAGAACGCCCTACCTTCCCCCGTTCCCTGGTCGGGCGGTCACTGGGGTTCAGGTCGATTAGCGCTCCCGCTATCAATTAATGGCGTCACATGATCATCCGTGCCTTTAAATATGATTCTCTCCCTGTGTAGTTTGTCCATGCTATCAAGTGCGCGACCCTCCACCACCCCGTCGCCACCCGGTTCCTGTCTCAGTCTTCGGCTCGATTGGTCGTCGGCTGCCGCCACCGCCACCAGTTCTGGACTCCGTGGGGGATTCTTCTTCGGGCGTTGGGCAGGCGCCCGTTGATCTATATAATTCCCCGTGGGGTTCAAGCTCCAAACACCATAATACATTTATTATTCTGTAATAAACATCTTTCACTCATCCCATGTCTCTCCTGATTGAAATCCCGTCAGAGGCTCAGAGCTAGAAGTAATGCAGCTCATGTCAAAGTGACGGCGCACTTCGGAGTCCGACTTTTCACCTGATGATAGCAAAGCAACTAACTAGCTGTAATGTTTCTTGTCTAAGTCTTCCAACATATGTTGTGCTAAAGGTTAGCCAGGCCAGTTCTTTATTCTGTTTACAAGTCTTCCTCTACAACCTAATCAACGCACTCTCTTTAGCTGTGACCAACACTGCCACCTATTGGTACACATAGGCTATTCAACTATCATTACATCCCCTTTCCAAGTCCTGTTATTTTAAATCATCTTTATATATATTTCCATATACAACATTTGTTCACCACCCCACCATTCGATGAAACATACAACTATTATTACATTACTGTATATTATTTTTGTTTTAACAGTGTCACTTATTAACCCCATCACATTTTTGTTAGTTTTCTTTTACTGTTAACTTCAGTTTATACCTTTTCTATATGTCTCTCAGGTGGCTTACTAGATCTGGTTGACATCCTCAGATCTGGTGTGTCAGCCTCTGTGGTTTGTTTTGAGGACTCTTCACCTTGTAAGTCAGATCTAACACTGTCCTTCGACTCTTGCATATTTCCCTGAGATCCCTCTTGTGTTTTGAGCAAACTCTTACGGTTTCTCCTCAGGACTTGTCCATCATCGGTTCTGACAGTGAATGATCTGGGACTCACTTCCTCAAAAACTGTAGCCTTTCTGTCCCATGTGGCCTGATTCTCAATCCTCACCACATCGCTCTCCACAAGAGGTTCCAGTCTTCTGGTTGTTTTATCGTAGTGCTTCTTTTGTTTCTGCTTCAGTTGTTCCAGCTTTTTACACAGTACTCACATGTAAAGTGTGGCAGTGTAGTACGCAATCTGCGGCCCATGAGAAGCTCAGCAGGAGACGCTCCACACTCCAAAGGAGCAGCACGGTAACTCAGTAAAGCAAGGTACAGGTCAGTCCCACTTTCACTTGCCTTTTTCAACAGTCTCTTGACTATTTGAACCCCCTTTTCTGCTTTTCCATTAGCCTGTGGGTACAGGGGACTGGAGGTGTGTTGAAACTCATACTGCTCTGCAAATTGCTTGAATTCTCTACAGCTGTACTGGGGACCATTATCACTAACAACAGTTTGGGGTATACCATGCCTAGCAAAGATCATTTTTATATGTTTTATAATACATTTTGCTGTATGTCCATTTTATAATAAATAACATATAAAATAAATAAAATAGAATAAAAATGTGAGGAAAAAAATATTGCCGCTATATAACTGTAGGCTATAATCAGGAGTTGAAAACATCTGGTGTATCAGTGGCTATCCCGTCTCTCAGCATGGGTGTGAACAGATAGCTATCAATAAGACTGAATATCTGTGCATCAACCTGGCAGCCTACTATGTGCACGGTGAGTAAAAGGGGAAGATATTGCTAAGAAGCTTTCATTAACATTAACAAAAAAAATGTCTAAATGTTTGTAGTTTTTTTTTTAAAGTTCGCAAAACCATTATTTGTTCATTATTTGTTCATTTGTTGCTTGTTGTGGTTTAAATTTACTTCTTTAAGTTTTACAAAATGTTTACCCAAATCTGCTGGATGCTCCTTGCACTTTTAATTTTTATTTTATGTTGTTGTTGTTATTATTATTAACATAAATATTCATGTTGTTATTATTAACAGTTCTCAGAATTAAAGATATGGTTAAAATAATTTAAAGAAAGTCTTTGTCAGAGGCCTTTTTATTCTTAATTTTGACATACATTTTCATTTTTACACTAGACATACTATATATATTGGTTCAAAATATCGGTTATCGGTCTACTTGATCTGTAATAATCGGTATCGGCATCGGTCCTGAAAAACGCATATCAGTCGACCCCTAGTCAGTGCCACGTTGAACTTTGTCTTCCATAGTAGAGTGGCTTGCCGTGCTCCTGGCTTAGTAATAGGCCTAAAAAATTATTGCTTAATTATATAATTATATAATTACTTGCTTAAAAATAAAAACTTGTTTTTTTTCTCGGCCACGAAAAAATGAACGAATCACTCTCTGAGACGACTCGTTACTCCTGAGTCATACTGATGATTCGTTCATTTTCTAGTGGCCGAGAAGAAAAAAAGTTATTATTTTTAAGCAATTAATTATATAATTAAGCAATTATTTTTTAGGCCTATTATTAAGCCAGTAAACCTGTAATTATCACTTGTGAACAAATCTCATGTCTTACTATACTAAACCTAGCAGTCACGCGAAAGTGAATGAGGTAAACAAATCCTTTTTGTTTCCTCTTCTGAGCCTATGTAGATCACATGAAAAATGATCCAAAGACTCGTACCCGAAGATACTGTCGGGAAATTAAAAAATCCTTTCGACTTCCTCTACCAATAGCTAGTAGCAGACTGGCCATCAGGGAGCACCGGGAGAATTCCCTGTGGGCCGAAACACTTCTTTGGCTGGAGGGCCACTTGCCTTATAATTTTTTTTAACTACTAATAAAAATTTTGGCAGAAGATTAAGCGACACGGTTGGCCGGCCCCCCTTTCCCCCAGGCCGTTTGGATCTATTCCAAATGAACGTCTATGCAGCCCTTAATCCCACCCCTTTGTCTCGTTTACACACGACAGTGACACTGACAAAAACTGTCGAATTATAGCTAGGAAAGACTATGTAACGATGGAAAACCAGGCTAAGAAACGTAAAGGTTGGGCTGAAAAATGAAGAGACAAAAATGCATCACCTTCACAATTAGAAACGACTATGTTAATTTTACATAAAGCACACAAAACTATTTTGCGCTCAAATAAAGGCCAAAAAAATTATCACAAGCTTGCATTAAGCCTGGAACTCCCTAACTAGCCGCACCTCAAACACAGAATGTGCATGCATTGGCAGGGCAGCTGTGGTGGCGTATACGGTGGCTGGTTCTGGTGGGCCGGTCTGGATCAAAGTCCAGGGCCTATTTTTACTCCCAGTCCGTCCCTGCCAGTAGGCTACTGAGCCAACGCAGGTCACTTGAGCAACGATCCAAAGACTCGTACCCGAAGACATGGTTGGCAGATGAACAAATCATTGACCCGAAGACACGGTTGGCAGAAGAACGAATCATTGACCCGAAGACACGGTCGGCAGATGAACGAGTCATTGACTCGAAGACTCAGTCGGCAGATGAACTAATCTTTTACCCGAAGACACGGTCGGGAGGGGAAAGATTCATTCCTTCTTTTGGGTACGAGTCTTTGGATTATTTTTCATGTGACCTGCATAGGCTCAGTAGTTGGTATAGGCAACCGAAACCAAGAGAAACCTTGACTGTGTCTTCGGATATGAGTCTTTGGATCATTTTTCACGTGATCTGAATACATACGCTCTGAAAAGAAAACAGAGAGGATTTGTTTTCGTCATTCACTTTCGCATGACTGCTAGGTTTAGCAGTAAGATGTGAATGATATTCGTTCTTTGATTACAGGTTACATCAATCTTTGATTTGATTGATTAAAGGTTTAGCTATTTTGGTCATTTTTGCAAGTTTTTTTGCAACTTTACTTACAGTTCAGTGCGGTGTAATTGTGTGGCGTGATAATTAAATGCTAGTGTGATAATTAATAATTTCAAATCGTACAAAGTGTCATGATGCTTTGTATTTAATGCTGGATTTTTTCTTCTTCATGTTTATATGTATATGTTTGCAATAGTGGACATATTAAGGCCAGGGAATTTGTTATCAGATGTTGAGCAACAGCCCCCCCACTATTGTCGAGGGCAGATTCAGCAAGATTGCATTCAAGGAAGAACAGAAGTCAGGTTGTTCTTTGGTTCAAATGCAAGTTCTTTATTTTATCTCATCAAAGATACAGACAGTGGGCTTTCCGCGGTGAAAGCATAAGCATCAGTCATTCTCTTACTCTTTTACACAAAACCCGCCCTTAACTGAACATTGGCATACATGGCATAGGTGGCCTATTCTTGCTATCTCTTCCTGTTGCCTGCTTCGGCTCATCAGCTGTTTGGTACTTTCCTATCAGTCATCAGTCAACTACTAAAGTCCATGTTTCCGTCTGTCATGTTTAGTTTTATGTGTGCCCTGTTCTATTCCTGTCCATATACTAGGACTATGCTATGTCAGTTCCTTCCTTTTTGGTGTTTCTTAGGTCAGTTCCCTCCTAGTTGGTGTATTCTAGGTTCCTTGGTTCTAACCTTTGGTCAGTGACAGTTCATCTAAGGTAACTAAGATCTTGTTATGTGCTGTGCCTTGTTCTTTCTGTCAATGCTAGTTCACCTGAGGTAACCCTTCAGTTCTTAGTTCTTAGTCACATTGGCATGTGATGACACACATGCCCATATCAGCCTTACTGTATCTCATTTAGTGAGTCTTTACCTTTTTGGAATCTGCTTGTGCTTCTTACTTTGCGGTAATCCAGAACACACAAGCCGCAGTCTTTGCGGTATCTCGAGCCACAGTCTTTGTGGTCTCCCAATATAAATAAAAATGACAAAATATAATGTAACTAATTCAAATCCAAAACACACAATCTCAGGCCTTTTGCAGAGCAGTCCAGAACCTATGTTGCTCAAGCCTTTTGATTATAAGCCGCAGTCTTTGCGGTACCTTGAGCCACAGTCTTTGTGGTTTGCCAATATAAATACAATTTAAAAGTAATAAAACCCTTCTGAAAACGGGCCGCAGTCTTTGTGGTAATCCAGAACACACTTTGTGGTATCTTGAGCCACAGTCTTTGCGGTATCTTGAGCCACAGTCTTTGCGGTATCTTGAGCCACAGTCTTTGTGGTTTTCCAATATGAATACAAATGTCAAAATACAATGTAACTAATTCAAATCCAAAACACACAATCTCAGGCCTTTTGCAGAGCAGTCCATGTCCATGTTGCTCAAGCCTTTCGATTACAAGCCGCAGTCTTTGCGGTATCTCGAGCCACAGTCTTTGCGGTATCTCGAGTCACAGTCTTTGTGGTTTCCCAATATATTTTTAAATGTAACACAATCAGTAAAAACAATAATCCAAGTCAAACACAAGCCGCAGTCTTTGCGGGAATCCAAAAGATAAATAAAAACAATAACACAACTAATAAAAGTAATAACACCCTTCTGAGATCAAATTAGTTAAATGCTTTGGTAAAAAGATTGGTTTTAAGCTGTCTTTTGAAAATGTCTAAACTTTAAACCTTTCTACACATTGTGCAAGAGAGCATGAAGGAGTGCCCGTAAAACAGAAAAAACAGGACAATATAACCAGGGCATGGAAGTCAAGGTCAAATTCATGAGCCCAAACTCATGAATTGTCTTGGATTCATCAAAACGCTGGAATCCTGGAATGGATCAAAACCAAGGATTGAAAATTATTCTGCTTAGTATAAATAGTATAAATTAATTAATATATATAATATCTTACAATTGAGCACTACATGAACACCACCTTATTCCTATATCCATAAGAATCAACTAATTTACACAATTTGACAACACTCACATTGTCCGGCTAATGCTAGGTTTAATGACTGGTTGTCTAATTAAATATCCATATACATATATACATTAAAAAAATACTTTTTTAATTTATACTATTAAGAGTGTAATAACCGAATAATGTTTAAATGTTGAATTAAAGATACATGCCCATGGATATTTTTTACCAAATTACTTGCGATTGAAATCATCAACATTGTAGTTTTCTTATTTGCTGACGTTCTTTGTGTGATAGACAGACGAAGATGTCCAATGATACTAGAGACAGAAATTGCTATATTTGATTGGCTTAGATGGTTTTGGGAGCGGTGTTCCCGCCTCCTTCTACAGAGACACAAATCTTTTTTTGCAAGTACACAAATCTTTTTCTACAGAGACACAAATCTTTTTTTGCAGAGCTTCCTCTCCTGGCACTAGTTTCACGCCATATAAAACTTGCTGCTAGAGCTCCTAATATGCTGCTGTGCAATAATAAGATTCAAAGAAGTTCTCATAGATGGTTTAGGTGCAGAATAATTACTTACAGTATGTACACCATGGAAATGTGTTACAAGACTTCTGGGTGTGGGTAGGATTTATGGCATGTACTCATTAATATTTTTTATATGTTATGGTATTGGGTGCCATTTTAAGTTCAAATTCAAGTCTTTTATTGTCAGATGCACAGAACAACACTGGGTCAGACTGGGCACTGAAACGCAAGACAACGCAAAGCAACCACGCATAACATAACATATAAGTACACAGAACATAGATTACATCTATGATTAGCTAAAATATAGTGAACCTCCTAATATACAATAATATACAATATTCCATACAGTATAGTAAACCTCTAAATACACATAATACACATAATAACCTTTACTAACCTTATAAACCTATACTAACCTAAGACAAGTGAAGTACAATAGTGCAATATTGCTGATAGTTCAACCAGTAGCTGAAATAAACTAACCTTATAAACCTATGTCCCCATGTTAGTTTCCTCAAGGATCACAATGACTCTTGCTTAGAGTCTTGTTGCTCTTGTTGGTTAGTGGTAACTGATTTAAATTGTTGTACTCGCTGTGAAATATTTTTTACTGTTGCTTGCTTTTCTACAGATACACTTGCACTTATAGCGATTCATGTTGTTTAATTGTAACTTGTTTAACTACATGCTCTTATGGTTCTTCCCTTTGGCACTTATTTTGGTTGTTCACAATATGTGCTTCATGTTTTGGCTACCCGCAATGTTTTTGGAGCTATCTTGTTGTTATTATCAGTGACCTATGCACTTTGTAAAGCTCTCTCTTGGAAGTCGCTTTGGATAAAAGCATCTGCTAAATGAATAAATGTAAATGTACCTAAGACAAGTGAAGTATAATAGTGCAATATTGCTGATAGTGCAACCAGTAGCTGAAAGTGACAGTGTGTAAAGTGACTAGTGAGAAGTGTATCAGTGTCCAAATCAATGTCCATTCATAAGACTGATTGCCCTTTGAAAGAAACTGTTGTCCAGTCTGCGTGTGCGAGACCGAATGCTTCGGTATCGCCTGCCAGAAGGCAACAGGCTAAAAAGACTGAATGATGGGTGGTGACAGTCTCTTAGAATCCTGCCAGCTTTCTTGAGGCATCGTGTGTGGTAGGTGTCCTGTAGGGCTGTGAGCTTCCTGCCGATGATGAACTTAGCAGACCGGACAACACTACGTAGGGCCTTGCGGTCCCTGTCCGTGCAGCTCCCATACCACACTGTGATGCAACCAGTTACAAGTGTAACACCATATCTGATTTAAATAAATGTGTGTAAATACATTTAAATAACTTGATAATTGAGTGCTTTGTTTGCTTTTTACTGGGGCACGTGCCCCAGTTTAAATCTGCTGTGCCCCAGTAAAATCTAAAGTTTTAACAATTTACTTTATTAGTCATTGCATTAATTTAAATTGATAATCCGGAACAAATTAACGCAGTATCCCAATCAACGCATAAAATCAAAGCAGTTTAACCGAAAACACAAACCGATGCATGCAGAATTCTATGTTAGCGCACTCTTCTAAGCTTTCCAAATAGCCACTGCAGCACGCACACAGAAGTCCAGGTGTTGGACTCAGCATACAAGTCAGAATTGAGGTAGGCTAAGAAAACTTTACAAAACTAAAGAAAGTTTCTAAATGATAGGAATCTTATTTAGACTAAAACATAAAAACAATATTACATGAAGCTCAAAAAAACAGTATTTGCGCTCAAATGAATGCGAAAAAATGTGTGCGCTCGCATTAACTATTGATGTCCCTGCCAAAGCTGATATCAAACTTGCATCCCTGAACTGTTGTATAGTGGGTTAAGCAAGGGGAGTTTCTAAAAAAAGGGATATGAATAAGGGCCTGTGCCCCAGTAGAGTTTTATGTCTAACAACGCCCCTGTGTACAACTATTCAAACTATTCAGTCAGCTATTATATCAATAGACAACTACCTGTAACTCATTTAGAGCCCAGATTTCATGGAATTCATTGACTCCTCCTCCTAAGCTTTTACTGCCTCTCAAATGAATGATTTAGCAAGAAAAGAAATATCGGTTGACTTGACTCACAGTTTAATAATAGGGAGAAGGTGTATGAACCAGCTATGAGTCACTCCTGATAAATACAGGGATGCAACACACCATACTTTTTGAAAGCAGGTGTATTACTATTTGTATTACCACTGAGAAGTTTTTTGACTTTCCGATGCCGACTTAACAGACAGTATCATGAGGGATTATGATGGAATTATCTCTTTCCTGGGAACATGGGGGCCCTTCCAGCGAATGGTGTTCCTGGCTCTGGCCATCAGCATCCTTCCAAACGGCTTTGTAGGCATCTACATAGTGTTTGTAGGTGACACCCCTCCTCATGAATGCTACATACCTGAGGAGTCCAACATCAGTGAGGTGTGGAGGAACGTGACCATCCCTCTGGTGACTGTAGATGGGGTGACAAAACAGAGCTCTTGTTCCAGGTTAAACCTGGACATAGTCAGGAACTACTACAGTCAAAATATCCTACCAGATGTACACATTAACCTGAGTAACATTCCACTGGAGAGCTGTCTGGATGGATGGAAGTACAGCAGAGAGATATACCTGTCAACTATCGTCACAGAGGTGACACCAATGTATTTGATTATTTATGGGCATTCTAACTTAATTCTTCTTCAACAGCATCAGTGTACTCCCCATTATATGGTACTGTGGCACCGTCCTGATGTCAAGTTATCCGTTTTCTCCTGCTAAGTCATTTGTTTATACATATAAAATGTCATTCAAATGATATTGATGGATAATTCAAATAAAGTGTTTGCTATATTTGGTATAGATTTTACCCAGTAATTGGGAACATCTATTGAAACACAAATTACTGAATTACTAAAGAGATGTACCGTATTTTACGGAAAATAAGCCGCGGCTTGTACTCCGATTTTACAGTTTTCTTGTGCAGCTTATATTTCGAAGCGGTTTATAGTCCGGTTTTAGAACAAAAAAGTGTCTTCGTCTCAAGATCTCTACACAGTGCCGGTCCTAGGACATCTGGCGCCCTAGGCGACATGTATCAACAGCACCCCCCCGTCCGAACAGAAGCTGTTCGGACCAATGAAATTGTCAGGGCGGGCTTTATACGATGATGGACAGATGATCAACAGTAACGTAATCAACCACGTCACCAAAGAGTGCTTTGGTTGAATTCGTTTTCAACAAACATGGCTATCGCTGGAGAGCTGGGATGTTATGATTCTGCCATCGAGTCTGTTTTAGAAGACATCGACAGCGCATTAGTTTTGAAAGAGGAACAGAGAAACGCAATCAAGGCATTTGTCGATGGAAAATATGTTTTTGCCGTCCTTCCTACGGGGTTTGGTAAAAGTTAACATACTACGTTGGTCTGATTGGTTGTAGGTCTATCCAATTGAGTGAAGAGGCATTTGTTTTCCGGGTTCGGTTGAAACACGCCCCATAGTCACAGCCCAATGGAGAGTTCTCAGACTCATATTCTGACAAGAATTATGAGTATGACATCGTCAGGCTATGTCGACACACAAAAAAAAGAAAACATTTGGATGGAGTCTGCTATGCAGGAGAAAAAGAGAATAAACGTGTATATACACACAGGAGGACTATCCTCAGGATTTGCAAGCTAAATAAACTTATAATATATCTAAAATAATTTTGTAGACATAACAATGGATTCTGCCACTAAATGAGTGACTTGGCTTTATTTCTGGACATAGTATCCACAACCGTGGAACCGGCTTATTATCCTTAAAATACGGTATTGATTAATTCTAAAGACAAATAAACTCAACATCATACATGTGTACAGGGCCATCATGGTCGACTTTTAACCCAAGTAATTGAATACTCCAAGATCTAAATGAATGGACCAAGTGCTCTGATCAACATCAACCACATTACTGAGTTGTTCAATGAAGTCAAAGTTCACAAATGCTCAGGACAGAGTTGTAAATAGTTGTTTTCAAAGATCAGTGTTTTTGTTTGACAGTGGGACCTTGTCTGTGAAAATGAGTACAAGAGGCCCCTGACCACATCAATCCACTATGTTGGAGCCCTTTTCGGGACATTCCTCTCAGGGCAGATTGCTGATAGGTCTGTACAATGTATTAAAATCTTCTGATGAATAATCATAACGAATGGTAACAAGACTTTTCAACACTTTTATAAATCTCTCATAATAAGTTACCAAGCATATCCTAGGCCCATATCAATTGTATTGACATTTATATACATCTCTCAGGAATAAATACTTTGATTGAATCAAGAAATGTATGCAAATCCCTTACATACACAGGGGCATGTCCCCATGTCCTTCAATGTCCCCTTTAACAAAACATAGCATTAATCTTAGCACTTTAACCGTTAACCGTCAACCATTGTGTAACATTGGGCTGTTTTATCATAGGCTACTTGTGACTATGGAACTATAGCTGGTCATTGTAGATAAAGTGATTAAATATTACCTGAGAAGTCATCCCAAGAATCTTTGTTTCAATGTTCGTGAACTGAAATGTTGTTAATCAAATGTATGAAACACAGGTTTGGGAGAAAGCCAGTTCTCTTTGTCATGATGGCTGTCCAGACGGTGACGGTAGCTGCCCAGATCCTGTCTCCTAACTGGGAGATCTTCAGTTTTATCTTCTTCTTTGTTGGTTTTGGTTCTGTCTCCAATTATGTCATCGCCTATGTTCTTGGTAGGTTGAAAATGCAGATTTATTATTATACAATACAGATGAGTTAAGCTTCTGACTGATTGATATGTCAATAGATGACCACCCCAAGCTGTTATCAGGTGAATTAACTGGTTCAGATTGGGATTATTAACATTTATAGATGACAAGGTTTTGACAGTAAATCCAGGACCAAGTAAGAGATGTCCATTTTAGCCAAGCCCAATTTGTGATTGGTTCATTCGCTGCCTACAGGATCAGAGATTCTGAGCCCAAAAACCAGAGTAGTGTTCTGCTCTCTCGGAGTGTTCATGAGTTCCGCTCTGGGGTACATGGCCATGCCAGCAGTGGCATATTTCCTGCGGGACTGGCGCGGGCTTCTGGTTGCCATGGCAGCATCTGGACTCATCTACATCCCTTTGTGGAAGTAAGAACAGATCATCTCAAATGCTGTATTATCATTGACTGGTTGGTTAAGGCATTACAATTGGTTGGTTGATAGATTATGATTGGTTAATGTTTTTTTTTCTTCTTCTGTATTGCTAAGTAAACTTGATTTCAAAATACATGTTGGTTATCTTGTATAGAATTCAAATTCATATTCCATCATTCAATCCATCACAGAAAGGTGTCTATGAAAATCAAACTAGTTGGTTTTCTTAGTTTCTGTTAGCTCTCAACATCGCTGATTTAAAAACAACATTCTGCAGTTACGATAGCTGTTCCTTTGTCCAGGTTCATCCCAGAGTCCCCCCGGTGGCTGCTCTCTCAGGGCAGAGTGGAGGAGGCTGAAGCCATACTGAGGAGAGCTGCAAGACAGAACCAAGTAGAGATACCAGATGTGATTTTCACTTCAACAGAGGTCTGATAAACATTTATGTATTCACTCTTACACAATGAGGTAATCTCCACATGTCACAGGTCAATCTTTAAGCAAGCTTTCATAATAGTCTTTCATATCTGCGAAGATAACAAATGTTTTTCTGTAATGGTAACTTGAACACTGTGACCCCATATTGTCAATTTCCGCTGATGTCACTAGTTGTTCATATTTCTGTCAGAATAAGGACATTTATCTTCTTTAAAGTAGTAGAGACCATTTCTAATCTATCACTTTATTATACTAACTTCTATGAATAGTACCAATTGTAAAACATTTAAAATAACTACTGCATATCCTAATGAGTATTTTTCTAATTGTCTATCTATTGCTTTCCTCAATACTCCAGGTGGAAGATGCCTTGGCCATGAAGGAGAAAAAGTACAGCATCCTGGATATCATGAGAAGCTGCAACGTATTATCCATCACCCTCCTGTGTTCCCTGCTGTGGTAAGTGCAACAGCCTGCTTCAGATATGCACTTACAGCAGTAGCATAGCCTAGAGGGGGCCTAGACTCCCTCATTTACATGGACAGGAACATTAAGGAATTATATATATATATGTGTGTGTGTCTGTCATTTTAAGATGGGACCCCCAAAAATGTTATTCTGGCTGCGCCCTTGACTTACAGGGCTTTCGGGAATAAACAATTATTCACTTGTCTGTCTTTGCTACGAGGAATGATGTGCAATGTTAAATCAGTTTAATTTCCTTCCTCACCAAAACTCATAGCACTTATAATGTACAAAACATTCTCCAACATGATTCTTTGAGTCCCTTTTATCCTTGCTCACACATCTCAATATAGGCCATGTTTAGAAACGCTTCATCATAGTGTAGCATCTCCTTTTGTGTTCCAGGGTGATCATCACCCTTGGCTACAATGCCTTGATTCTAAACACCTCCAATCTCCATGGCAATGCCTACCTCAACTGCTTCCTGTCAGCAGTGGTCGAAGTTCCTGCCTATTGCATCGCCTTGCTGCTACTGAAGTACTGCCCCAGACACTTCTGTCAGTCATCCACTCTCTTCCTAGGGGGGGCTGTTATTCTCTGCATCCACCTCATACCATCTGGTGAGACTCACACTCTGTAAATATTGTGATAACAGGAAGATCAAGGCTTGATTTTTCACAAGTCACAAGAAAACAAGTGCTATAGTCTATGTCATAAACATGAACAAGCCGTATGTCCTGAAACGTGGGTGGGGGATGGCCCTGGGAGGAGGGGGCTTGGTGATATACTAGCCTAAACCTCTAACCCTAGCCCTGTGCATCCATGTTGCAGACCTCCCGACAGTGGCCATCTTCCTGGAGATGGTGGGGAAGTTCGGCATCACATCTGCATTCTGCGTGGTGTACGCTGTTACGTCGGAGCTGTTCCCCACCGTGGTGAGGACTACGTCCATGGGGACCTGCTCCATGGCTGCCCGCATCGGCACCATCATCTCCCCGTTTGTCATCTACCTTGGTGAGCTTTCTCACAATCATGATATGCCTAGTGAAACCCGGACATCCTCATTTCTCACATCAGAATCAGATTTTTGGTAACTTACATAACAAATTTGGTTCCGGTCATTGGTGACTCTCAAAGCAGGACAGGATTTATATTGTACTTTGTCACCTGAGTGAGACCTGGACATCCTCATTCCTGACACATAGAATTTGATACCGTAATATATCCTACTTCTAGGTAAGATCTAGAGGTAAATCATATCTACATTTTACTAACTTACTTGAAATAAAATCCAACTAAATGCTAAAGTACATAACACTAATACGGGGGTACTCAATAGGCGAACTCCGGTCCGGACCCGGATGCAATACAATTCGGACCGAAGCCAAAATACCCTTTTAATTTAGTCATGATCCAAGCGTTCATTTGTGCGTGATTTCGCGCTATAGCCTATATTTTGTTCGTACTAGATGTCGTTTCTATCTTCCGTGTCCAATCCAAAGGTCCAATCATGAGCTGTAATAACTGTTGGCCACAACCTCTGTGGGTCACGCAGGTTGTGTGTCATTCGCAACAACGCAGGCTAATCGATTTGCTGACGGTATCCGTTTCTTCCTTAGCGAAAATCATGGTGTGTTCTAAACCCGACAAAAAGCGAAAAGTACATTCAGAAAATTGCAAATTTCACACAGAGTGGACTGACAAGCAGTGTGCGAATTACGGGGGGGTTTAGGGGGGTCTGACTCCCCTAACCACAGGTCGGGGGGGTCGATACATTTATATATCGTTCTTACCTGTAATCGTAAATATCACAATATAGTTACCATAGTCATTCAATAACAAGTTGGCGATACACAGAAATGTTGACTTTATGGCAGGGAATATCACACACTATTACACTGACTGCCATTGTCAGTTCACTCAATAAACACAGCGCGAGTGACCAGTGCCCAATAAAACTCAAGAAACACCGCGCGCGAGTGACCAGGCAGTGTGCAATACAGAAGCTTGTTGAATCACCTCAGTGTAGCGGTGCGTTCTGCGTCGTGAGAAAGTGCAAGAAAGGCAAGTTTGCTATCTAACGTTAATACCCCAAAACTCTGTCACGAATGTATTTGTAATGGCAATTAGCTGTAGAATATTCACAATAATGTTAATGATAGAAACATGGTTAACCACCAACTTAAAAGATAACTAGCTCTATATCAAGCAAGATAGCTTCATTTGTCTGTCTCATTGCTTGTCAGAATCTGGAGAGATTTCCAACAACCTTATTTTGTGATGAACAGTCAGATATGTTCCTCTGGTAATTTTGTAAAGATCAAGTTTTTTATTTCAGAAAGAAATGACTATAAACAATAGTGTTTGTAATTTTAGTAGTGCGTTCGTGTGTGCCATTGTCGTACCGTTTACTTGGTTGGGGCGGCGGCAGGGGTGAACTTCGTCCCGGAGGGGGGGGGGGGGGACTGAGTTGACCCCCTGATTGTCATTGTATAATTCGCACACTGCTGACAAGTATATATTTGTACTGCCGGTGAGGAGCAACCGATATGTCCAGAATATCTTCTCTGATGAATAGATTGATCTTTATATCTCCATTCCTTCTCAGGTAAATACTACAGGTATCTGCCATACCTACTGATTGGAAGCCTGGCCATATTTGGAGGTCTGTTCTGTTTCCTGCTCCCAGAGAGCTTTGGTAAGGTTTTACCTGAGACCATGGATCAGATGCAGACCATCATTGGGTAAGTTAAAGATTGTCAGTATGTAGGAGGTCTGGATAACATAAGATATCTGGATGATGTAGGAGGTGTGGATAATGTAGGAGATCTGGATGATATAGGAGCTCTGGATGATGTAGGACAGAGGTGTCAAACTATATTTCACTAAGGGCCACACTGGGAAATGAGAATCACATCAAGGGCCAGAAATATATAGTTTATTGATTTGCCCCATATAGCCTTCTCACATACAATTGGGTCCACATCAAATCCCCCCAAAAATCAACTCAAAAGGTCAACAAAAAAAACTGCATCTATCTACTCCATTCTACTGGTCATGGTGTTTCTAGCAAGACTAGCATTTGAAAATGCTTGTTGTTTGCATACAATGTCACAAACCTTTAGCATACAGTTTTTCAGAAAATCTCCCTCTGTGAATGGCCTCCCTGATTTGGCTATTTCCTCTGCTATTATGAAACTTGCCTTTACAGCTTCGTCACTCGGATAAACATATTTTGCTGTGGCTGCATGCCTCTCTTCAAAATGACACAAGGGCTTCTCTTTACACTCGGTAAAGAAGTACTCAGTCTCCCACCTCTCTTTAAATTGTCTGCCTTCAAAGTCACTTATTTTGTGTGCCATTCTTTTAGCCAGCTTGTAGGTGCACTGGTGGCATGTCTCTGTGTTTGGTTTGGTGTCATTGTGCAGACCACAGCTAGCTACAAGTCAGTGGCTGTTCAAGAACCTAAATTGAGATGTGGGCCGGATAAAAATTTGGGGCCAGATTTGGCCCAGGGGTCATGAGTTTGACACGTGATGTTGGAGGTCTGGGTGATGTTGGAGGGCTGGATGATGTAGGAGGTCTGGATAGTGTTGGAAGTCTGGAGGATGTTGGAGGTTTGGATGGTGTATGAGGTATGGATGATTTAGGAGGCCTGGATAATGTTGGAGGTCAATCTGCATATTATAACTCTAAACTTAATGGCTAACCAAATGCTTCTTAATGTACAAAATACACAAGTTGACTCCATGAAAATGTATTAAACTATATCCTTACACCAATGTAATTCTACATTATAGAGGAAATATAGTAAGTAAACAGAGTACATATTTATTTACACAGACTACCATGTGTATTCCAGGATTTGGGTCAAGACATGGGACAGGATTTGGTTGTAAGATATTACTGTTGAACATGCACTGTGTTAAAACACGTAATCAGTCAAAGCTGTTTGAAGGGTATGTCAGATTATGTCAGAGGTACTGCAGGCGCTTTTTTCTAGAGCAATGTGCAGATAGTCCATATAGAAATTCCAGCAGAAGATCAAGGATCAGAAGTTCAAAGTTCTACAGTATTTCTTCATATCAATGACATATGTAACTGTTACACATTCCTGCATTGTGCGAATGAGTAACTTTAATAGCCTCGTGTTATATACCTGTTTCACCTGTTACAGACTGCAAGGCAGCAAGAAAAAAGACACCAAGAAAGGAAACAGCAAAGACGAATTCCGTAAAGAATCAAAGTTGTAATTGTTTTCATTTAATGTTTTCTTTGTTTGTTAGTTTTTACAGTATTCCTTCTGGGCACTTGTAGACATTACAGTTGTTGCATGAATGTTGCTCCAAACTGAATATAAACTACAGAGCTAAACATTTAAAACAACTTTTTATTTTATTTGTATAATACTCTAACGTATTATACTATGGTAGAACTAAAAGTTGATGTTGATCATGTTTGTAAAATGTCTTAAAAAAGGTTAATTGTTCTGTCAATATATGCTGTAAAGACTGTACAGAGTTAGTTGGACTATATAATTCTGGGTAATGAATATTGTACAATATAGCATTCACAAGTTGAGTTGTTTGACACTGCTTCAAAGATGATTTTGTGATTAAACAGCTCTCTTGTGTAAATCCTAGCTTCCTGTTCCTCCAGTACTGCTCCTTATACTGTGTGCATAACTATTGTTTGTGTATGAGACAACAGTTTGTGTTGTGTGTGAATGTGTGTTTGAATACATGTGTGTGAAAAAACAATTTGTGCAACTGAATGTTTATGTGAAAGTACCCACAAAGAACAATGAATGTCATAGTTCGGGAAATAAGTAGTGTAGGGAGTGGATGTGACAGTGGATGACATGCCCTTTGTCACCGATTCTGTTCATAACTTATATGGACAGAATTTTGTTTGGTGACCTCAGGATCGGGTCGCTGCTTTTTGCGGATGATGTGGTGCTGATGGCTTCATCGGGCCGTGACCTTCAGCTCTCACTGGAGCGGTTCGCAACCAAATGCGAAGCGGCTGGAATGGGAATCAGCACCTCCAAATCTGAGGCCATGGTTATCGACCGGAAAAGGGTGGAGTCTTGACCCAAGCGGAGGAGTTCAAGTATCTCGGGGTCGATGATGGATGGATGGATGGATGGGAGTGGATGTGGGGTCAGTACATATGTAGGGTAAAGTGTAAAATGAAATTTAAGTTTTGCCAGAATTCTTTTTTAAAAATGTGTTGTTACAGAGAGAGCTCCATTTCACTGACGGAGAGGCCCAAGGACCAGGGCACAGGTCATAGCAATCAAGGCTCCACCTGCCTGCCATCCTGCAACTCAAACAAAAATACAGTTACAACAGACGAGAGGAGGTTGTCACAGTGTGTGTGTGTGTACATTTCAAGTCTGGGAGAGGTAATAGTTCAGCTGCAGCACAGACTGAGCTAGCAACTTATTGAGATGCCTATAGCTTCCTGAGAGAGGATAAGTGTTATTCTCAGTCTTAAGACAGGTATAGTAGAACCCTCAAGGTGACAAGACATATAGATAGCAGTTAAATCCAGAATTCCTACACGTGTGGACTTTGTCCCCCTACCAGAGAGGAAATATACCCAGGCTATAGAACTGTGGTTACATGAGACAGATAATATATACTTAGTGATGTATAAAACGTGTGTATCTCTGGGAAACATAGCAAATCGCGGCTCAACGTTTTCTCAGTAGGAAGGGACATGGACAAGGAAAAAGTAGTGAAGAGGGTCGCAGAGGTGCGAGACTTTGACGAAATCACTGCCTTTCTTGGATCGTGGGGGCCCTACCAGCGAATGGTGTTCCTGGCTCTGGCCATCAGCATCCTTCCAAACGGCTTTGTAGGCATCTACATAGTGTTTGTAGGTGACACCCCTCCTCATGAATGCTACATACCTGAGGAGTCCAACATCAGTGAGGTGTGGAGGAATGTGACCATCCCTCTGGTGACTGTAGATGGGGTGACAAAACAGAGCTCTTGTTCCAGGTTAAACCTGGACATAGTCAGGAACTACTCCAGTCAGAATATTCTGCCAGATGTACACGTTAACCTGAGTAACATTCCACTGGAGAGCTGTCTGGATGGATGGAAGTACAGCAGAGAGATATACCTGTCAACTATCGTCACAGAGGTGAGTCCTAGACCACTTATATGTAACAATTTGAGACACTAAACAAGAAAACACAGCTTGAGTAAACATTAGCAATAATAATGCAGATAGTACTTGGCTTTAAAGGTGATATGATTAGAATAAAAAATGTCAATACATTTTCAAATATGTTTTTATTGCTTGACAGATTACCACAGACCATACATCTTTGCACTGTTTCTGGAAATTCTATGGTGCTAACTATCAAACTCATGTTAGAACTATTCACTTCTGATCCCTAATTTGATGCTGTACACGACATGTATGTCCCCTAGGATTAAAGTATTTGCTACATTGATACATTGTCAATAGTAATGTCTCTTAAATCAAAAGGCTCCAGTATTAAAATTGTATTTGAATTTAATTCCAATTTGATTCACGTTGAAAATAATTGGGAAAAGTCATTTTCCAATGTTGTCATGTAATATACAGTATATGTATACTTTTCAAGTATTTGGAGTCATGTGTGTTTGGCAGTGGGACCTGGTGTGTGACAACGCATTTAAGGAGCCTCTGACGTCCTCCATCTACTTCATGGGTGTCCTGGTGGGGACATTCATCTCTGGCCAGCTGTCTGACAGGTATGCATGTGTGTGTCTGTACAGTTTGTGTGTTTGTACAGCGTGTGTGCATCAATCAAGTTACACATGTCACATCCGGGTAAAAATGAAAAAAACTTTTTTGTATTGGTCCGACAGCACAGTTAAAGTAAATGGGTAATTTAGGATAGATAAGTAGACATGAAAGGTGTTAAAATGTATAAATAAATAATAGGGTTGATAATATAAATACTAGTATTTATTATGTATAATTTTATTAGTTAATAAAAATGCTTGTGGCCGCTGTAGCTAGGAAGAGTTTTTTTAACTACATCACCACCAAAAACCTGTTCAACCCTAACCCTAACCCTATTTATATGTAGGTGTCAGTTATAACTTCCTTTGTGTCATAAAGAAAAGCTTAGCGGTATTGGTTGTAGCCAAACCCTACAAAAAATTTCTGAGAAGCATCATTCACACCTCCCACTAAAGCTGTGGGCTAAAAAGTGCAAAAGAAGAACTAGCGCTTAAATAAATTAATCTAAATATGTTTGAAATGCGAAAAAAAAGTTTCAAAACTATAGAATGCATGAAGCTTTGTGAGCTATGTAGCCGGTGTAAATCTGTGAAACTCACTCCTCAAGTATGTAACAGGCCACCCGCGTCAAGGAATAGCTAGCATTTCTTTGGTGTAGCTGGTAGTGGTCACGCTTGGGATGTCAGAGGTGGCAGGTTCAATTCCCGGTGGGAGCAATCATTGGCCAAGTGAACCCTCTGATGGAGCAAGACCACGTCTGTTACATACAACTGGTGACGTCAATACACAATGCACAAGGAGTACACAACCGCTAAACTATTAAAAAATATTGGATTGGAAAATCTTTTTTTTTAAGTTTGAAGCCTTGTTTTTGGTTTCAGTGACTTTTTATGACAACACGAAAGTACAATTAGTTATTTTGTTGCTGGTCAACAACAAAAACGGTGATTCCAAAGTAGCAGAAAGTCACCAGATTTGTCGCTAGTCGCTAGATAAAAATTTGCAAAACCTACTTAGTGCAAAACCTGAGGGAGGAGTTAGGATGGTAAATAATAATTAGTTTAACTGTAATGATAGTATATCATTTTAGATACAGAAAAGGACAGGGGCCATGGGTTCATATGCCTGATGGTTTTGGGGGGAAAAGCTGTCTTGGAACCTGTTGGTCTGGCCTTCAGTATTGCGATACTGGCTGTTTATCAATCTACGTTTTTCTCCGTTCTTGTGTTCTTGCAAACTCTTTTTACGTAATTTTTCATTGCAAAGTACGGTTCCAATCCAAAGAAAACAAGTCACCAAGTACGCCAAAAATACCCAGAAGTGTTCCGCCCCTTTTATCGAGGATGCATCGGATGGTGACTTGGCCAGCGAGAACGCATCTGATTTCCCAGAAGTCATTGCAAGATGTCAGGAGAGGCGGAACAACTTCATAACTGTACGTTTTTACTATTCATATTTCAGCTAAACGGTACGTGTAAATCAGCATCTGATGTTAGCGTTCTCCGGATTGATAAACAGCCACTGTTTGCCAAATGGTAGCAGCTGGGATAGTCCATTGTTAGGATGGTATGGCCAGAGCCCATCTACGGAGAGCCTGGCTACTTCCTATTGAGCCCCATTGTATCGAATTTGGTTGCAGTTCCACCAGAATTGCACTTGGGGTGATCGCAAGCGAGTGCAAAATGAATGGGAGTCTATGGAGCTAAACGGCTAAATTTGTCTCTTTTGCCTGATTGTCATTGAGAAATCTCAGATTTTATTGTAGTTTTTGCATGTTCAACATGGATTACAGGTCGAAAGTTGAGTGAACGAGTATTTATGTCCTTTCGATTTTTTACAAGTGAGTCTTTGTTGCCCATAACACGCTAGCATTCTGCTAATGAATGCTGATTGGTTAGTGAAGGACTGACTACGACCAGAGATCCCGATTGATGGCATCCGAAGCGGGACCAGAATATCATAGCATTGGCAACATAAGCAACAACATTAACAAGCCAAAACTCTTTCTAGCTTGTGTATTGACAGGGAGAGCCTAACCTGTCAGCTGTGTTGTCGATGCCTCGAGAGAAAAAAGGAAGTGACCAGAGATTGCCGTAAAGCAGTATCTCTGGTCGTACGATGTGTATGACGTCATTGACATTTTAGTAGGCTTTTTAAGACTAAAGACTAGAAAATTGACTTCAAAAAATCTAACAACCAGAAAAATACTACAAAAACCTACAAAAAATGTAGTGCTGTCAGTTAAACGCGTTATTAACGGCATTAATGCAAACCCATTTTAACGACGTTAATTTTTGTATCGCGAGATTAACGTTCTTTTTGGCCTAGCAAACTTTGTAGGTTTTTCACATGCTGTTGCAACGACTACTGACGTTAGAAAAACTACAACACCACACCTGATCTAGCTAGACCGGAAACAAAACAACAGGCACGCCGCACACACTTGTTTGGGCTTGCGAGCTGGCTAAAGAGTAGTAGGCTAACGTTACGTTTTACATTTACATTTACTCATTTAGCAGATGCTCTTATCCAGAGCGACTTACAGTAAGTACAGGGCTTTCCCCCCGAGGCAAGTAGGGTGAAGTGCCTTGCCCAAGGACACAACATCATTTGGTTGGCATAGCCAGGAACCTTCTGATTACTAGCCCGATTCCCTAACCACTCAGCCATCTGACTCCCAGTTTTGAGTGGATAAGGAGCGCGAGACGCCGAAATGGATGCCAATAAGATTCTGAATGGAAAGGTTACATTTACAAGTTGCCAAATGGTTCCATTGACAAGACCAAATTGATCTGTGTGTTTTGTCGTTGTGAACTGAGCTATGATCCCAGCACATCCAGTCTGAAATACCACTTGATGGCCAAGCACACAGCTGATGCGAATTCTCCGCCCCCTCGTCAAAGCCAGGCAATGTTGTTTTCAATTTAAAAAAAAACATTTGCACTAACTAAGCAATCCAATACACTTTTCCATGTTGATAAGAGCATTAAAATTAGAAAAAATAATGGGACAAAAAGAAATCAAGGGACATTTAGAATATAGAAAAATGGCGATTAATTGCGATTAATCGCGAGTTAACTATGACATTAATGCGATTAATCGCGATTAAATATTTTAATAGTTTGACAGCACTAATAAAAAGGGTTCGTCTTCTTCAGTTATTTGGAAGTGGTTTGTCTTTTTGAAATCTGACAAAGAGCAGAGCAATGTTCTGTGCAAATTGTGTAGTAAACAAACATGTGGCTACCAAGTCTGGTAATACGACAAACCTTTTTTACCACCTGAAGCAAAATCACTATTCTCGTTATCGAATGGAAATATAAATATCTATATCGATAATTTTTTACCCATATCGCCCAGCCCTAGTATTCATGTGTGTGTGTTTGGGTGCATCCTTATGAGTGTGTGTGCTTGTTCGTGTGTGTACTTGTATGTGTCCTTCAGATTTGGTCGGCGGCCCGTGCTCTTCGTAATGATGGTTCTGCAGACACTTGCTATCCTCGCACAAGTCTTCTCCCCCAGCTGGGAGGTCTTCTCCGCTATCTTCTTCTTTGTTGGTTTTGGAGGGTTTTCCAACTACGTGGTGGCTTACGTTCTAGGTCAGTGATGCTGACAGCGTTCGATGCCAAAGGGGTGCTTAAATACTTTTATGGTGAACTTCAAAGTTCGTCAGTGTGTCAGAGTTACAGAGCAACCCCTTTATAGGTTTCTTTCTAAACCTAACTTGGTATAAATGTCTATACTATACCCAGCCTGGGAAGGGCAACTGATTAACTGCTGTGGATTATGTGTGTGTGTGTATGTGTATGTGTATGAATATGTTTGTGTGTGAATGCATGTATGTGTGTGCGTGTGTGTTTGCAGGCTCTGAGATCCTCAGTCCCAGGATGCGGGTAATATTCTGCTCCCTGGGGGTGTTTATGGGCTCTGGAATTGGCCAGATGGCCATGCCTTGTGCCGCCTACTTCCTCAGGGACTGGCGGAGCCTGGTGCTGTCCATGGCTGTCTCTGGAGTAATCTACATACCCCTCTGGTGGTGAGTTATGGAACTACACCTTCAAATGGGATTTTTGAATAGTGCTATTTTTTACCTTTATTTAACCAGGAAGGTCCCATTGAGATTAAAAATCAATTTTTCAAGGGAGACCTGGACAGGCAGCAACATAAAGTTAGTTACAGACAGAAGAACACAGAAATGAGACAAGTTTAAAAATATATAATTAAAATAAAATAAAAACTAAAAGTTTGAGTCAGTTACATAAACTGGTTAATTTAAAAACATTGACATTTTTGGGAACCTGCCTCAATTTCTTTCATTTTAGATTTAAAAGCAGTAAGTGGTATCAGTTCTGAGTTTTAAATCATTTTGCAACACATTCCATGATAAGGGTGCCCAATACATAAAAGCACTTTTTCCAATTTCCGTTCTGGCATTTGGGACAGCGGGCATAAAGAAGTCCTGAGAACGCAAGGAGTGTTGCCTGGCACTTTTCTGCATAATGAAAACACACAGGTAGTTTGGGAGCAGACCAAGGATTGCCTTATAAATGACAGTGTACCAATGACAGAGCCTACGGGTGGCCAAAGCCGGCTATCCTACCCGAGAGTATAACTCACAGTGGTGAGTCAGAGCTTTACAATTAGTAATGAATCGCAGTGAAGCATGGTAAGCTGTGTCCACCATACGAAGACAGTTTTAGCAGAGGCATGCATATATAAAAGATCTCCATAGTCCAACACAGGTAAAAAAGTAGCAGCAACTAATCGCTTTTTTACATTAAATGAAAAGCACAGCTTATATCGAAAATAAAAACCCAGTTTTAACCCCAGTTTCACCAGGTACTGCACATGTGGCTTAAAAGTGAGGGAGTCATCAATCAAAATACACAGATATTTATAAGAGTCAACAACCTCTTTCACTTCCTTCAAGAGTGACCACCGAGGGGATATTCTGTGGCCTTCTCCGAGACTTTGAAAACAACATAAGTTTTGTCTTATCTGTATTCAGAACAAGTTTCAGTTGGAAAAGGGTATTTTGAACAACATTAAAAGTATTTTGCAAGAGATCAATTGCCTGCACAAGAGTTGACGCACAGCAATATATCACAGTCTCATCAGCATAGAAATTAAACTTAGCGTCCAACACATTTTGACCCAGATTATTTATATAAATAGTAAATAAAAGTGGACCTAATACCGAGCCTTGTGGCACACCTTTGCAGACGGTTGCAGTATCAGAGCATAGGTCATCATGTCTGATGCACTGCGATCTATTTTCAAGGTAGCTCGTGAACCAAGCTACCGCGTGCTCCTAGAGCAGATTTTGCTTTCTTAATAACGGAGGAACATTTGTTTCTTAGTTGACGAAACACATGCCAGTAAGTGGCAGAACCTGTTGTTCTTGCCTTAGCCCAAGCCAGGTTTCGCTCATGAATACTGTCTGCTAGATCAGAGGAGAACCAGGGATTATCACGTCCCTGTATTCTGTATCTCCAGAAAGGGGTGTGTATATTTATGATTTGTGTAAAACCATCATTAAAAAAGACCAGGGGCCTCATGTATAAAGGATTGCGCAGCTTTCATACCAGAAGACGGCGTACGGCCAAAACTCGAAAAGTACCTACGCACAGAAATATTCACATGTATAAAACCGGTCGTACGCCAGGTCCTGCGCACCTTTCCTTTATAAATCACAATCAACGTGAGATTGACCGCACGTGAACGAGCCACTGACCCCACCTTGCCTCCTCCCATAAATGAATATGCAGATGGACTATAAATGCGCTCCTGAGGTAATTTCTTTGTCTGAATTACCGTATTTCTTCGAATAAACGCCGCCCTGGAATAAACGCTGCACCAAAAATGTACGTTATTTAATAAACACCGCAGCGTTTATTCAAAGAAATATGGTAAAATGGCTAAACACGCAAAAAAGAAAACATTCACAGACTGTGAGATCGAGGTTCTGACAACAGAGGTGGAGGCGAGAAAATGTGTCCTGTTTGGCGGCCTGTCATCAGGTATTAGCAACAAAAGAAAGTCGGCGGAGTGGAAAACTGTCACTATTTGCGATCTTTCTTTTTTTTTTTCCTGTAGCACTTTGAGATTTAGCTAAATATAAAGTGCATTACAAATACAATTATTATTATTATATGGCCGTAAATGCTGTGGGTTTGGAGAACCGGACCATGGCAGAAATTAAGAAGAAATGGTCCGATGTAAAACTCAAAATTAAGAAACGAGTGGTGGCGCATCGTAACAGCATGGCAGCTATAGGGTTAGCGTGACATGCATTTCCTGAGTGATTTAGTCGTTCGTTTGACACCCTCAAGTTTAACAGAAGTTATTTAATGGTGGCGGATTAAACAGTAGCCTAGCATTTCCAGTTTGGGTTTTGGCATTTTGATGTGATCATCCACATTAATGATAACACATTTATTTTTATGTTTTTTGAATAGTTAACATCATAGACGTAGGACAGTAACTATAGTGGAAACTTTATTTTGTTATATTTTGTGAGTTTCGGCACTTTTCAGTTAGAATTTGCCACGTTACAGAGCCAGACAATATTTTTTTTTTTTTTTAAGTCATTTAGCAGACGCTCTTATCCAGAGCGACTTACAGTAAGTACAGGGACATTCCCCCCGAGGCAAGTAGGGTGAAGTGCCTTACCCAAGGACACAACGTCATCTGCCACAGCTGGGAATCGAACTGGCAACCTTCAGATTACTGTCAGATGTCTTAATTTTAATTAATTTATTTTTTTCCCTTAGGTTACTCTATTTCTTCTGGAAGGATATATTTTAATAGAATAAAATTTTAAAAAAGTTAGATGAAACAAACCGTTATTCAGGATTTCTTTAAAAAAACTTCAAATCTTAACACTTAAAAGAAAACCTCAACACCTCAGAAATGTTTCCCCAAAACCTTGAATTCACTTTAACGATTCTTATGAATCAATTTATGATTTAGTTTCCATTCTACTCAGTTATCACAAACACGGTTCAAATTGACAGTTGAAACCCTCAGTAAATTCAAACACTCAGTTCGGTTAAATCTGTATCAGTGTGTGTGTGTCGTTGTACCAGTCTGTGGCAACAAAGACTTTGATGCGATGACTTGTGATGACTTGCGATGACTTGTGATGACTAAATAAACAGCTGAGACAGGACAGCGAGATGTCTAAGGATGGCAGGGCAATAAACAAAAAAAACAAGAAGTTTCCGCGCTGCCCAGGAAAACTCAGGAAACTTCCTGGAAGTTTCCTGAGTTGGCGCAGCTCAGCTCGCACGAGGCACGCATTGACTGAATGATCTGAATCACACAAAAAATGAATGTCTCTCCAAAAACAAATCTTGATCATAGGCGATCGTCAGTCTCTTAAAAAGCCCCCCCAAAAATTTACAAATATAAATCCCTCCTTCAAAACCGATCGTACACATTCTCGTTCACTGACAAGTTCACTCAATTGATTTGTAGAAAGAAATCAACGTCTCTCGCTCCGACCCAGTTCATGGATGACTCACAATGCCTATAGTATGAATAACGCCCCCAAAAAACAGTGTTTTGAATTAAACTCACGGCTCCCGCAACTCTCTCTCGTGCCCTCAGCCAGTCTCCAACACCGTTCTCCGTCCGATGACGCAATTAACCGAATTTCTGCTGGGGACCGAAAGCCCCCAGTTTCACACAACCATGATAGCGTACACTAAACTTGCGAAACTTAAACTGACCGTGCGCCACTGTCTTATATTACAGCTCCAACGTAACAATGTCGACTTCTCGTACAGCGATCATGGAGTGTCAGCTCTTTTTATGCTAGCTCTTCTTCTACCCAGGAGTCTTTGCATCTCTCGCTAGCGCGCCGGAGAAAAGAGACCTCTGTTACATATATGTTTGCATAGTGGACGTATTCAGGCCAGGGAATTGGTTATCAGATGTTGAGCAACAGCCCCCTAATATAGCAAATAAATGGTGTCATAGTGAAAAAGTAAACCTGAAGGTTAGAGTACTGCGCCTTTCTGGTGTCCAGGTTCATCCCAGAGTCCCCCCGGTGGCTGCTCTCTCAGGGCAGAGTGGAGGAAGCTGAGGCCATACTGAGGAGAGCTGCCAGACAGAACAAGGTGGACGCTCCTGATGTCATCTTCTCTCCAACAGAGGTGAGAAATCAACACGTAACCTGGAGCTGGTGTTCCCCTTTAGAAAAAGAAAGAAAGAGAAACAAAAAGCTTTCGAAAGACCTGCATGAATACATAAAAGGAATGTATAGCAGGATAGCAGGTAAAACAAACGTATCTATGAGTCTTTCTTCTTGAAACATACAACTCTACAGGTTGCAGATGCTCACGAGCGGCAGCAGAAGAAACACAACTTCCTGGATATCCTGCATAGCTGCAACATGGTGTCCATCATCACCCTCTGCTCTCTGCTGTGGTAGGTCTCTCTCCTGTGGTGGGTCTCTCTCCTGTGGCGGGTCTCTCTCCTGTGGTGGGTCTCTCTCCTGTGGTGGGTCTCTCTCCTGTGGCGGGTCTCTCTCCTGTGGTGGGTTTTTCTTCTGTGGTAGATCTCTCTCCTGTAGCAACTGCAAAGACCTTTATCACTAGAAGCGCCGAGATCTGGTCATTTGACTACATTGTTGAGAAATAAAAAGATTAACCTGATTTACCCCAGTTACTACGCACTAAATGTTATATTTTTTAGACTGTTACACATGTTGTACATCATTGGAAAGCTACGATTCTTGTGCTTCTATTGAAATAAACCATTTCAAGTTGACAGCCCTCTAAAGCCAACTAGGTCTGTGCGTCCTGCCCCCTCCCTGCCCCCCACCCCCCAGCCCCACCCCCCACACTCGTTCTAAACAAATTTCTCAAACTGGCTTTGACGGGCTCTGAAATTAGCTTGTTAGCCTTGTAGCTGAGAGCTAGCTGTAGATGCTAATACCTCATATGCTATGTATCTGTGGAGCCTTCAAAATAAAAGTCTATTACGCAATATGGTTGACAGAATCAGTGTTCTTTGTGCGCCAATCCTGGGAATCAGATAAAGCACTCCAATGTGTTCATGCTTCAGTTTTTGTGTTTCAGTAATACTAATGAGGGATTTTGCTATTATATATGATAGTTCTAAGTACCACCTTTCATTAGAGATAACAATTATGAAAAAGAATACCTTTTTATCCTAAGTATTTGACCTTGGTTACAAAGGGTCATTCTGGAGTCTCCAAAAGGCCCTTTTAGAAAACGCCTGGATGTACTATTATAAAAACATGTGTCAAATATGAATATATTGTGGTATTATGTTTGACTTTTGATTTTAATTGGGTTAGGCTTCAAGCTGTGGTCCAATTCTGTCTTCCAGCTAATACATACCACCTCTAGGCCTCTTCAGGCCTCTGTTTTCAAAACAAAATATAGGTGGAAATAGAAACTTTCACTTTCCTTGTGTTCAAGCTTCTATTACTCAACACCAGTAGGACTGACAGGGGTCCTGACAACAGGGGAAATAACGTCAGAGTGTCACCTTTCAAAAGAGACCATTTACATGCATGTACTCCAAATGGTTCAAAAACAGCTTTCAATTTACTTTGGGTATGCTGTTTAGGCGTTTTCAGGCAAATTTAACAGGATTCCTAAAAGGTTAATGATCTTCACCTCGACCTGGTGCACCTTCCCGTCTTTGCTAGGGAAGGTCTGTGCTACCAGTCCAAGAGTCCATTCTTTCCTTGGTACTTGGTTGTTTTTGTAGAAGAACAGCACAACGTTTGGATGAATGGCCTGTAGCGTTGGGAAAAACGGCTTTCGCTATTTGTCCCAAAAGGTGTTGGACAGGGGCTGAACTTTTCGCCACTAGCGTTTGTAGAAGTCTGAAGATCCAAACTCGCCTGCAGGAGCAATGTTCACCTTCTGTATGAGAACAGCAGCTGGTGTGCAAATCATCAGGCTCAGTTGTCACAGTAACAAGAAGCCTGGCATTGATAATGGATGCTACTGCTGCATGAATGTCACCAGCACTTCATGGCTGAAGTTTCTCTTTCAGTTGGAGGAATATGGAGTCCAGAATTCTCATTATCATTCTTTCCCATGTTCTACTGAAATGGTAAACATGCAGAGGATTGAAAGTCCAAGAGGAGATGTACTCAATTAGAAACCAAAAGGTCCACTCACCAAATTTCCATTCAGTCCAGGGTCGGGAACAGTGAGGGTTTATTTTTCTGGCCCTTACCTCAGAGTTCTGGGGGTAATTTTGTTCAAAGTGTCCATGCTTTGTGTCATAGTGATGTTTCACATTACCACTTTTGACAAGGGAAACCGTCTCATTGCAGTACAAATGCATGCTTGTCAGTCCACTCTGTCTGAAATGTGCGATTTTCTGGCTAATCAATTTTATCAAATTGATTAGCCTGCTTTGTTGCAAATGACACACACAACCTGCGTGACCCACAGAGGTTGTGGCCAACGTTGATTGAGTGAGTTGTCATGGTTATTACAGTTACTAGCGTTCTTACAGGCACCAACAAAGTTTGTGCCATGGTCCAAATTCATGTTCTTGACTTCTTGCACAGCAAGAAAATGCCCTGCATTTTTTAAGATGGATGTGTCGAGGGATTCTATGACTTCAATATGATGGTTCTTACACTCATACATGTAAAGATTACAGTCCACCGTTTACTATGTGACACTCCAAGGGGCAAACACATCTAACCAATTATTTGTGAAGGGAGGGTCTGTTGAAAGACAATCTGTTGGAAGGCTGGCCATTTTGTGGGTGCTAATTGGAGCTCTAAGCCATCTGCAAGTTATGCATTGGTGGATGTTACGCTCACCCTTCTCTTTTCACTAACTATCCAAAAGCCAGCTTGTTACGAACCTTGCAAAACCATAATGCGTTTATTACAAAACCAAAACAATACTCGAAGGCAGTATGGGTCAGTAAAATCAATAGGGTGTTGGCATGAGTGTCATGTGCTGTGTGCATGTTATGATGTCCACTTTCCCCCCTGGGAATGGAGTAGAAGCTGTATTTGTAACTTCCGGAGCACACCTGCGCGCTAGTGTAGCCGATCAGTCACCAAGCACCACGTCCTTTGTTCCTGTGTGCAGAACAGGGGAAGAACACAGAAAACAAACAGACGACCCTGCGGGCCATCACGCCTGGGACAAACTGGCTGCAAAGCGCCTGGATGCGCAGCCTTTCTCCTTTCGGCGCCCATGTTATCAAATTGGACAAAGCGCTGTGAAGTGCTCTGCAGCGATCGTTTCGACAGCTGGTCGAATTCGTCCGCGGAACGCTTTCGAATTCTGCTGCAGGATCATAAAATACACCATAATTAAATGATATATTTGGATAAACAAAGATGTTATTAAGATTTTACTACGTTAGTTGTAGGCTATAGCCTATCACTTAACATCCAACTTCACTACGCTGGTAACAAACGGCCAACCATGTGTTTACCCCAATAGAAACGATATCCAATCAATTAAAAAAATGTAAACAGTTTAAAATTAGAATAAACTGATTGATGATTGCATTGTCTGTCAAGCCAACATATTCGACAGTTGTTTCTAAACAGTTTGTTTAAGAGTGAGACAGACAACCTGGAACACACTCAAGCAGAAGAGACACCAAAACCTTACCACACAAACCAGCAGAGACATTTGGAAGATTGTCTGCTAAATGACTAAATGTAAGATTGATGAAGCAAAGTTAATCATCGAAGTTGAGTAGCATAGGCCAACATGGAGTTGTGTGACCCACAGCACATAGCCTATTTTACAAAGACTAGCCTACGGCAAAAAAGACAAATGTTGTAATATGCAATGTTTATGTCAGCTTTCAATATGAAAAAGGAAAGCTCAGTGAAGGTGAAAGGCTTGGTGACCGGCGCATAGAAATGCGAGTCTAGTGTGAACAGCCTTGCACCATTCGTAGCCGATCAGGTTCTAAAGGCCGATTTATACTTCTCCGTTTTTACAGAGACGGACACAGGGAACGCCCTCTCCGACGAGGAACTCCCTCTCCGTGCCCTCTCCGAGCCTCTCGGAGAGCTCTACGTGCACCTCCTGATTTTCCTGACTATCCGTCTGTCTGTCCGTCATTTTACGGATACCCCTTGGCTTTGATTGGTCCGTATTAAGAACCGCTTGCGTCAGGGGCGGGGTTGCCGTGACCAACAAGACAAACAGAATCCTTTGACCGCCATTGCTGTACGTTTTTATAATTCATATTTCAGCTAAACAGTACATGTAAATCAGCATCTGAATTAAAATGTGACGAGAAATGGGCAGTGTAGTTGCTGAAAATGTGCTTATTTTATTGATGAAACGGCTAATTTGTAAATTTGCTCCGACTTTTCGATAACCTAGCTAGCATTGCAGTGCAGCGCCACCTACTCTTCTGACAGTGAAGTGTTTTCAGCACCCACAGCCTTCGGAGTACTATAAATTCAACCAATCCGTCCGACTCCGTCCGTCCGTCTGTCCGTAACGGAGTCGGAGAAGTATAATTCGGCCTTAAATATCCTGTAAAGTAAATTCCATGTTTTGCTTCTAAGTACATTATATACGTGTGAAATGAGTTCCTGAAAGCATGTGCAAAGCGCTAAAACTTTGTCACACTGAAATGTGGAGTTAAACCGAAGAACAGTTTCTCTTCCGTTTTCAGATCAGGTTTTAATGGGCGCTGCCCTATCTACGTCATTTCGCCCTATCTACGTCAGATCACTGAATGGCTCCTCCTGCTGTACTGTTATTGTAGCCTACATCAGCTAGCTAGCTAGCTTCAGGATGTCTCCCACCACCCGCAACTGCATCTTCCCTGGATGCAAGAACTCCAGCTGCGCTGCAACGCCATTTAAGTTCCCTATTGATAATGAAAGGAACAATAGGTGGATAGATTTTGTGAAGAGCCACGCTCATGGAAAGCTTTGGATAAACTCCAACCTCTGCACTGACCATTTCACAGCGGACAGTTTTAACATGGACTAGAGACAGACGGGGTTCACCAACACACGGCTTCTCTTGCAGCGCGGAGCCGTACCGAGCATCGCCCCTCCGGCCGTTCATCCTCCGGTCGCACCTGGACCATCCACCGCCGCCAGCAGTTCATCACTCAGTTCTGTGTGCTTGTTATAATTATACTAGATAACTTTTCCAGAGGTATCTCTGCTATGAGTTAGTGTAAACCGCTAAATTGATATTAGGCTACTCGGTGTAGAATGATGGTATGTTGGTGAAATGGTAGCTATAATGTGTTAGAAGTAGCCTAGTTGGAGAGCTCACTGTCTGCTGTCTCTGGTGTCCATTTTTACTGTTACAGCTCAGGGGAACATTTCATTTATATGCATCTGTATGTTTCACTCATTGAACAAATACATTCTAATTCTATACGGTTTTGTTCGGTTTGACATAGCGTCCATTATCTGGGTTGGAGGTAGGCACTAGGCAGCGAGGGGCGGAGCTTCAGCTCCTTCAGGTGACACGCCCCCCCAGTCTCAAGCAGAGAAGACTGCTGATTTTTTCACGATTTCAAAGCCTAATTTTACATACTTGTCTGTGTTATTTTTTCATTCGAATTTGGATGGGTAGTTAATAACACATTATTCTGTGGTGTGGCAAACTTAAAACTCGTTTCCAGGTCCACTTTACAGGATCTTTAATAGGGAGTGGACAGGCTCTCTGTAAACGGGCTCTGTTGCTAGGGACAATTATGTTATTGTTGTCAGCTGCTAATAGACTGTTGATAATGTCAGGCAACAAATTGATAGACCAACTGCAGTCTAACCTGGAACATGTGTTGCACTATCAGCAATATTTCACTATTGTACTTCACTTGTCTCATGTTAGTATAGGTTTATAAGGTTAGTATAGGTTATTATGTGTATTATGTGTATTTAGAGGTTTAGTATACTGTATTGAATATTGTATATAATTGTATTTTAGCTTATCATAGATGTAAGCTATGTTCTGTGTACTTATGTTATGTTATGCCAGGTTGCTTTGCGTTGTCTTGTCCTAAGAATTTCAGTGCCCAGTCTGACCCTGTGTTGTTCTGTGCATCTGACAATAAAAGACTTGAACTTGATGTGTAACATGCTTTATAATAAATTGTATTTAGCAGAATGATTGAAGAACTCGACAACAAACGTTCTTATGTAATAATCAACGACTATCAACATGGAAATGAATGACAAAGGCAAGTTCATTTTCCAACCTTGAATCCCTGTCGGAAAACTCAGCTGTCATTTGACCACCTATCCACTAAAGAAAGGAAAAACCGTCTTGTCGCTTCAACTGTTAAAGAAATCTCCAGACGAATAGTCATAAAAAATTTGGTTGTGAGGTTAACTCTTTCATGCCAACTCCTTGTCGGATATAGGTCTGATAGACACACATTCATCTCGGTCTCTGCTCTGACCCATTTCCTTCTGTTTTTCCTTTCCACCAGGATGGTTATTACCATGGCCTACTACGCACTACTCCTTAACACCAACAACCTGCATGGAGACCCTTACGTCAACTTCCTCCTATCTGCTGTGGTCGAGCTTCCTGCTTACATCATAGCCATGCTGCTGCTGAGGTAAAAGAAAATGTATCAATCAATTTTACAACCCATCCATCCATCTGCTACTCAATTAGTTGGTTGATCAAACTATTATCGTTTAGCATTCATGCTTTTATCATGTAGCCATTGCATGAATGAATGAATCAATAAATCACTCATTTAATCCTGATTTATTAATATAGCCTATACGCTACAGAGAGCACCATTCAATTCCCTGCAGGTACTGCCCACGCAGATTCTGTCAGTCCTCCACCCTGTTCCTAGGGGGCGCCATCATCCTCTTCATTCAGCTGGTGCCTGCAGGTTAGACACCACAGATAAACTTCCCTCTATTCTGACATCCTCTCTCTCCATACCCTCTCCATCCTGACATTCTGTCTCTCTATTTCTCTCTCTCGTGACACCCTCCTGCTCCACCGTGGCGTAGCGGCTCTCAGCTACCACATCCATCAGGCACTGAAACATTTGGGCCAGGATTTCCCTTTTCAGGCATGGATAGTCTTGGGAATCCAGGAGGGGGAGGGTATAGTATGTTTGCTGCATGTCACCTGACAGGAACTGCACCAGGATGGTGGCCCATTGCTCGGGATCCCAGGCCTCCCGCCGGGCCACCCTTTAGAAGGTGGTCAGGAAGGCCTCCTTGTTGTCTTGGGTCAGCTTTGTGATGGGGTGGCCTGAGAGGTGGCTGAGAGGCTGCAGATGCCTTGAAACAACAACATTTAGCCTGTCATAGTGATTTAAGCACAACCAATCCTACAAGGAGCAGCGATACAGAATTTGCTATCATGCAATGATGGCAAACATCAGGTTCAGGTAGATGTCCTTTCTACAGAGAAAATGTGACTTCTTAACTGAAGACCTGCCTTGATGAGAGGTTTGACGGATTGCATTTTCATTATACACTCACTGGCCACTTTATTAGGTACACCTCGCTAGTACCGGGTTGGAGATTATTTGAGCTTTGTGAGTGACATGGTGCATTATCCTGCTGGAAGTAGCCATCAGAAGATGGGTACACTGTGGTCCTAAAAGGATGGACATGGTCAGCAACAATACTCAGGTAGGCTGTTTAAACGATGCTCAATTGGTACTAAGGGGCCCAAAGAAAATATCCCTCACACCCTACACCACCACCACCAGCCTGAACCGTTGATACAAGGCAGGATGGATCCATACTTTCATGTTGTTTACGCCAAATTCTGACCCAACCATCTGAATGTCGCAGCTGAAATCGAGATTCATCAGACCAGGCAATGTATTTCCAATCTTCTATTGTCCAATTTTGGTGATCCTGTGCAAATTGTAGCCTCAGTTTCCTGTTCTTAGCTGACAGGAGTGGCACTCGGTGTGGCCTTCTGCTGCTGTAGCCCATCTGCTTCAAGGTTTGACGTGTTGTGCATTCAGAGATGGTATTCTGCATACCTTGGTTGTAACAAGTAGTTATTTGAGTTACTGTTGCCTTTCTATCATGTCGAACCAGACTGCCCATTCTCCTCTGACCTCTGACATCAACAAGGCATTTTTGTCCACACATCTGCCGCTCACTGGATATTTGATCTTTTTCGGACCATTCTCTGTAAACCCTAGAGATGGTTGTGCGTGTAAATCCCAGTAGATCAGCAGTTTCTCAAATACCCAGACCAGCCTGCACCAACAACCATGCCACGTTTAAAGTCACTTGAATACCCTTTGTTCCCCATTCTGATGCTCGGTTTGAACTTCAGCAAGTTGTCTTGACCACATCTACGTGCCTAAATGCATTGAATTGCAGCCATATAATATAACCTAATAAAGTGGCCGGTGAGTGTAGAATTTTGTCCCTAAAAGAGTGTGGCGACTTGAAAATGGAAATGCAATTGACCTACTGTTTGTACTGTACTTATTGCATTTGAATATTGTCCACTACACAGCACATTCAAGTCTTTGAAAATGAGATGTCAAATGCCGTTTTCAAATAGTTAGAAATTGAGATATAAATAATGCTTCAACAAATGGAAAATTAGGTTACATTGTTTATACTGCATTTTAATTTTCAAATTTTCATTATGATTGTTATATAGTCCCCTATAAAAATGAATATGTCTTTGAAAATGAAATGTCAAACCGTTTTTCCATTTCCATTTTAATATTGTCATAGAACACCCATATGACATGTGACAATGCAAATGCTATTTGGATTATTGCATTTTCATTTTAATATCAAATACCACATATATATATTATATAAATTATAAAGCATTTCTAAAATTTCATTATCATTTGAATATAGTCCCCTATGGACTTCCATACACTGCGTATTTGCATTGTATAGGCCTTGATCGTGCGTCGTGTGACGTTTGTGACTGTGGCTAGCTAGCTATAAAGAAATATATAAGAAAATCATAATAAAATACATATATTATTATTTATATATTACACGGGAGTACGGGAGTACAACGGCACTTAGGAATGCTTGGCTGGACCTGATGTTAGTTTCCTCCAGGATCACAATGACTCGTATTGAGAGACTTGTTGCTCTTGTTGGTTAGTTGTGACGGTTTTAAATTCTTGTACTCGCTGTGAAATATTTTACTGTTGATTGTTGTTTTGTCTTCTTTTCTACAGGTACACTCTTGCACTTTATGAGTTTCATGTTGTTTAATTGTAACTTGTTTAACTGCATGCTCTTATGGTTCTTCCCTTTGGCACTTATTTGTTTTGTTTTTCACAATGTATGCTTCATGTTTTGGCTGCTCGCAATGTTTGGGGCTATCTCGTTGTTATGATCAGTGACCTATGCTCTTTTGTAAAGCTCTCTCTTGGAAGTCGCTTTGGATAAAAGCGTCTGCTAAATGCATAAATGTAAATGTATATAAGTTATTACTATTACATGGGATTTCAACTGCTTGTGGCAGTATTTTAGTCTTTATTTCTCATGTCATCATGTTAAAGTTAAAATCTAATAGTTTTTCACCCAAAACAATGCATGTTTTCTCTTCTATAGCTACTGTAGACACCCTCTCTCTCCTGACAACCTCTCTCTCCATGTCCTGACAACCTCTCTCTCCATCTTGACATCGTCTTGCTCCTGAGGTGATTAAGTGTTTACATCAGAGTACCTCTGTGTCACGGCCACAGTCGTGACCCTTGTTTAGTTTTTGCGTGGCCAGGGGTGTATTCCAGAAAGCAGGATCAACAAGCTGTGAACCTAACCCTGAACTCTTGAGTTGATTTACCCTAAAATTGGAAACTCCGACTTTTCGGTTCAAGAAAAGCTGATTTGAATTTGTTAAATCAATTCGGAGTACGTCCACTCTGAGTTAAGTGTGGGCTTTAAAACTATTGAAAGCCAACATCAATGGAGCTCCAATACAAGGATTCACCATGGCACCTGGCGACAAAAAAACATTGTCCTACTACTACAGATAGAAGTGTTAATGTGTTTATGGTGAATCTGAGCACATATTCCAGAAAAAAAGCTATTCAGCAGTAGCAGCGTAGAGACAATTGACGTGGGAGACACTTGCTGGCCCAGTCAATGCATACATTTGAATGCAGTAGCCAGTCCATACATTGAACATTTAACCACACTCTCCGTTCATATTACTGGTGAAACAGTGGTGGAATAAAATAATACACAGTCTTTGTGGTATCTCGAGCCACAGTCTTGTGGTTTCACAATATAAATAAAAATATAACTCACAAAAATACAAGTCGCAGTCTTTGCAGGAATCCAAAACACATAAGCCTGCAGTCTTTGCGGTATCTCGAGACACAGTCTTGGTATCTCGAGCCACAGTCTTTGTGGTTCACCAATATAAATACTAAATAACAGGCCGCAGTCTTTGCGGGAATCCATAACACCTAAGCTGCAGTCTTATGATGAGAATTGTAGCTAACCCAATTTGTGTGCAACAATGAATTTTTTGCCCTTGTTACATGTTTTTGCTTGTTTTCTTATTTTCGTCATGCATTTCTTGTCATTTCTCGACCATAACAATCTGAATCTGGTTTGATGGATCCTTACATATCACACACATTAGGACATGGACCAGCCACAGACAGATGGAACCCTTTAAGGCAGTGTTTCCCAATCCTGGTGATCGTGATCCCCTGCCCTGCATGTTTTAGATGTTTTCCTGCTCCAACACACCTGATGCTATGAATGGTGCCTTATAAATCTTAGCAGAAGCCTGATAACTGCTAAAGACTAGGATTGGGAAAGGCTAGTTTAAGGTTTGATGATGACAGTCTATTTAAACCCACCTTTATTTGAGCCCTGTCGTTTTGTGATCCCTACATCATATCTAGAATGCATTTTGGTTTAGAATTCCATAATGCAGTAAGAGCACTGGACTACAGAACATTCTCTTAAGCCAGGTTCTCACTAAAACATATTTCTACGGACCTATCTGAACAAGGTGGATGGGCTCCCAATTTCTGTGCCACATACCTATAGGCGACATATGAAAACATCTGTGATCTGATTGGTCTAATGCATCCAAACGCACTCAAAAGTTTAACGTATTGTGGACAGAGTCAAGCACACTAGCAGATATGAATTGCAATAGTGAGAATGTAGTATAACCCTCGTAATTCCTCACCCCATTGTCCTGGTAAACCCCAGACCTCCCGGCAGTGGCCATCTTCCTGGAGATGGTGGGGAAGTTCGGCATCACATCTGCATTCTGCGTGGTGTATGCTGTCACGTCCGAGCTGTTCCCCACTGTGGTGAGGACTACGTCCATGGGGACCTGCTCCATGGCTGCCCGCATCGGCACCATCATCTCCCCCTTTGTCATCTACCTGGGTGAGATTTCTCTGCCGATGTAGCATTAATGTTGAAGTGTGTTACTGTATGTAGTATGGTTGTTTGGGGTATTTTTCTTTGTGTATCATGGTTGTTGAGGTGTGTAACTGTGTGCAGTATGGTTGATGAGGTGTGTTACTATGGCTATGTTCACACTGCAGCTGAATGTGGCCCAAATCAGATTGGGCTGATTTTTGCAATGCGACCTCAGTCTAAACAGTCAATTGGAATTCATACGACTTATATATTACTCTAGATCAACATTCCTTAATCAGGGGCGTCTTAATAGCACCTGAGGCCCCTGGGATATGGACTTTTTTGTCATTTTTTGAGGCCCCCCGCGTGCTAATCGCACAATTTCTTTTTGCCCCCCTAAGGATCCGTCAATATTTGGACTACATAGACAACGTCGGTGTCAAAAGTTTCGTCTTGGTAGCGATTGAGTTGCTTGTATTTTTATTTACGTTCCTTTGCATGGTTTAGGCTGAAATTCAGTTTTTGTGGCAACAAGTGCCTTGTGTCAACGAAGGGAACTCAGTGCTAGCCTACGTCACAACGTCAGCACACGTTAGCAATGACGCATGGATACAACATGCATTGCTGTTGCACAGCAAGTATCGTATCGTGCCATGGTGTACTAGCAGTGTACATTTAAGCAATTCAAGACTTGCATGTACAGTGGGAGTCAGGTGGCTGAGCTGTCAGGGAGTCGGGATAGTAATCTGAAGGTTGCCAGTTCGATTCCCGGCTGTGCCAAATGACGTTGTGTCCTTGGGCAAGGCACTTCACCCTACTTGCCTCGGGGGGAATGTCCCTGTACTTACTGTAAGTCGCTCTGGATAAGAGCGTCTGCTAAATGACTAAATCTAAATCTACAGTAAGTAATGTCACATAAAATAATGTATTTAAACTCAAGCTTGTGTGGTGCGTCGCTGTCTTCAATGCCATAGCCTAAACTTTATGTCAAAAGAAACGTTTTTAATTTCCAGCGCATTCAAACAATCCCCTCAGTGTAGTTTGGCTAGCAACAGCAGTTGGGCTAGCTTGCTCGTGCACAATTCAGCTTCTCCACGCAGGGCTCTAGACTGAGACCAAAAAGTCGCGTTTGGGAGCATATTTTCAGTTAGCAGATGGTACTGTTTGCGATTCCATCTGAAAAATACTGCCGGTGACAACGTTGTTAGAATAGCTTGTCTCAAAGGGGGTTCAGCTTGTTTAATATTAAATGGACCCATCTGCAACCGACGCAAGCAAGCACACCCTACAATTTCCCCAGAAATTGTACCCTCTCTAATTTTTGTTACATTTTGTTTAGATAAGGGGGGGGGGGCTCCCTCCACCTCCACATCCACCACCAGATGCCACTGTAGAGCAGAGTAATGACACCGCGAATATGGACGTTTATCATCATTATTATTTTGTATTATTATTAAGAGGCCCCTGATTGGTCGAGGCCCCGGGCTTAAGCCCAGGTAAGCCCGTGCATTAAGGCGCCACTGTCCTTAATGCGCTGGAGGGAGTCAGTGAATACAAACATAAATGTCAACTGCTAAAGTGGAGGGACACTGAAGTTTCAGCCTTACCCAAATTGAATTTTGGGTAATTTTTTTCAGTTGTAAGGGCTGAACTGCTGTAGTAGATCACAATTAACCATTAGGATGAAGTTCCCCCACCTACCCATCCTCCTCCCTCTCTCCTTTTTGTCTCTTCCTTACCCTCTCTTTCATGTGTTTACCCCTCACACAGGTAAGTACTATAAGTACCTGCCCTATATCCTGATAGGCAGCCTGGCAGTGGTATCTGGCCTGCTGTGTTTTGTGCTCCCCGAGACCTTCGGCATGGTCCTCCCTGAGACACTTCCCCAGATGCCAAGGCTGAGAGGGTAAGGTGCTACTGTGTATTTTCGCTTGTCTACTGTACAGCTTCAAAAATAATAATAATCTTGTGAACATCTTGGGTTTCTATTAACGTCTTATCCATACAATGCCACAGTGATTAGCTGTGAAGGGAAATCAATATTTGTTATTATTTAATTTTTTCACATTTTATTCAAAGCAACATACAAATTGTGTATTTTGAAAGTCCAGCAGAAGGTCAGAAGTGTGTAGTTCATGGTCACATCGCGAAGTAACCACATCTTAGCTACCAGGAATGGTAAGCAAAATAAATACTTCAATGCAACAATAACATTTCAATCACTTAACTACAGTGCAGCAAACATCTCAGTTACAGTAGCAAGGTAATTAAGGCACGGTAAACAAAAACAATACTACAGTGCAACAAAAAATCTAAATTACAGTGGTGCATGTATTGTGCAACAAAATCAACGACATAAGTGCAACATCAAACACTTTTGTGAGTGCAGTTTCTTGCCAGACAATGGAGCAACAGAAAGGAAGAAAAGTTGTGTGTGAGTAGTCAGAGAGATTTTAAGTAGTGGGAGGACATCCCAGCTTGTCTGGCTTTCAAGTCAGACAATCCCAGATTATTTTGATGAGTGTGGCAGAGAATGGAGGTGGAGGCAGAGAAACATCTGAGTGTCGTCAGTGTAGCAGTGGTAGTAACTCACTCGTGATTGAGCGGGCGAACCACTGATGTTAATACGCTCTAGTTACTATAGTGTTAGTGTATGATCCAGAGGAGTCCAGGTGCACGAGGGTGAAGTGGAGGGCCATGTTTTCTTTGTCACCTACAGAACTGTTAGCTCTGTAGGCAAACTGCAGGGGGTCCAGAAGAGGGTTTGTGATGGATTTGAGGTGTGCCAGCACCAGAAGCTCAAAATACTTCATTACCACAGAGCAGGGGCGTTGTTAGACATAAAGCTCTACTGGGGCACAGGCCCCTATTCATATCCCGTTGTTCTTCTTCTAAGCTTGCTGTGCACAATGCACTACTAGGCTATAGAAACTCCCCTTGCTTAACCCACTATACAACAGTTCAGGTATGCAAATGTATAATCATCTTCGGCAGGGACATAGATAGTTAATGCTAGCGTGCAATTGTTTTGCGCAAATACTGTTTTTGGAGCTTCGTGTAATATTGTTTTTATGTTTCAGTCAAAATAAGATGATCGGTAGGCCTGTAGTGAATGACGGGGGAAGTTAGGGAGAGCAGAGTCAGTTGCTGCGCTGACAATTAGTAAAGTGACTGCATCTGTGTAAGGGAGTATCGGGAGGAGTACAAAAGAGGGAAGTGAGCAGGGGCTCGAAGTGGGTCTGGGAGCTGGTGTTTGGTGGACATCACAGGGCGGAAAGCCTGCCAAGTGAAACGACTGTACGTGCGTTGCGATTGGAGGGTGGTTGCGTTCGCAGACCGTTTAGGGCTGCCGGCGCGAAGATAGGTAGGGGTGACAGGGCGAGGTTCCTGTACGGGTTAGGGTGACGTTAGTCAGTAGGGCCGTAGGCGTACCTTTGTCCGCTCGCAGCCTGTTGAATAGGCTCTCCTGCTGTCCGTAGAGCGGCCTCACAAGCGCAGACCCCAGGGGAGGGTCTCAAACCCTGGGAGAGTTAAGTAGCCAGTGTTATTAATCTTTACAAACTGCCTGTTATGTGTACTGCTCACCGGTAGCTTTAGGTAGGTCCAGATTTGAGCTGTTTCGCTTTGAGCTAGAGAGCGAGGGAGGCAGGTAGAGTACCTGTGCGTCGAATAGATATACCCTGCCAGTGGTGCTGAGACACGCGTGAGTTTGCGGTGCATGGGGCGTGTTATCACAGCGTGGCAATTGTGTCCTGTGCCCTAAGAGGATGTGAGCGTGGGGTTGTAGTGGGATATGCTGTACTGTAATAATACATTTACATTCAGTCATTTAGCAGACGCTCTTATCCAGAGCGACTTACAGTAAGTACAGGGACATTACCCCCGAGGCAAGTAGGGTGAAGTGCCTTGCCCAAGGACACAACGTCATTTGACATGGCCGGGAATCGAACTGGCAACCTTCAGATTACTAGCCCGATTCCCTAACCGCTCAGCCACCTGCTACAGTGATCAGGAGGTTTAGGTATGTGCGCTTACGCAACCTCACCGATAGGAGACACTGAGTTGGCTGTTATCCCTCGAAAATGTCCGCTCACGGTAAAAAACTAAAGGTTGATACAGAATGTAGAGTTTTTAACAAGATATGAACTTCTAAGTATCTGTTTACTGAAGTCAAAGGCAAAGCTGTGTGCTTAGTTTGTGGAGAACATGTCGCTGTGTTGAAGGATTACAATTTGAATCGGTACTATGGGACAACTCACGAGGACAAGAACTTGACTGATGCAGAGTGGGTGCGGGCTGCTGATGGTTTGCTAGTTAAGCTGCAGACCTGTCAGCTGTCCTTCGCATATCTACCTCAGACTTAAATGCACTTCAAGCCCAAGACAGACTGGATTTTACTCACTGAGTAAGAAAAACTGGAAAACATCAAAAGCACTTATTGCTTTTGTATGAAGTTAATCAATTGCTGGTCTTGAACATACATCTTATGCATTTTTGTGAAGGTTTAAAGGTATGTAAAAAAAAATACTATGACACTTTTGGCATATTTTCATAGCCTTATTGTAACGTATTACCAGTAGCAGCTCAAAACCATATAATTTACAGTTTTTTAAATAAAGTAATACAATTCTTATTGAGCAGAATTAAGTTCAGCCTATTGGTTCGGCCCGCCACAATGGCTCCAATTTCTCATGTGGCCCTTCGAGAAAATTAATTGCCCAACCCTGATCTAAATGAATGCACTGACTAATAAAGTCAATTGTTAAAATACTTTTACATTTTACTGGGGCACAGCAGATTTATACTGGGGCACATGCCCCAGTAAAAAGGGTCTAAGGGGTCTGCCAAGGGTCTGCCACAGAGGTCAGGGCAACGGGTCTGTAGTCATTAAGTCCAGTTGGCCTTGGCTTTTTGGGCACAGGGATGATTGTGGAGGATTTGAAAACTGCCGGAACATGGCATGTCTCCAGAGAGGTGTTGAAGATGTTTGTGAAAACTGTTTGTGAAGACAGCTGGTCAACAGAGTCTGGACCAGCTGCTTTGTGGGCATTCTGCCTCTTGAACGGTCTGTTAACTTCTCCCTCCTGAATGGAAGGAGTTGTCTCTGTATTGGTGGGGGTGGGGGCCTCTGGGGTGGACAGGTGTGAGTCAGGACAGTCCAATTGTCTTTTAAAAAAACAGTAGAACTCATTCAGGCAAATCATTTTATCTAAAGCAAAGTACAAGGGGGATTTGAACCTTCAACTTTGATCTGCAGTTAAATGCTGTATCACTGAGATATACCTTTAATTTACGCCAATAGAACTGTGGTGTATTTAGATTAAACTGTATCAGTTTTATTCGTAAAATATGAAGTATATTGTATTAAGTCATATTAGATCTTGAATACATAGCGTTGGATGTGACACATTGTCTGTTTTGTTTGTCCAGGTTGAAACACAGAAAGAGTTCCATAAAGACTCTCCCACAGAAATGAAGGAGGACTGATTCTGATTTGATTTTGTCATGAAGTCCTGTTTTTTAATGTCTTTATTATCATTCGCACCCGGGTGTACAAGATTCTCTGAAACGTAATCTGGGTCAGTAAGCGTGAAGAAACCAGACAGTATGGCCAGAAACCCTTTCATAGGGTGGCCATTGGCCAGATAGGGCCAGTGGTTAATTTAGGGTGGCCGATAGGGCCGGTGCTTATTATTATTTTGGGGTGGCCAAAAGGGACAAATGTTTTTTGTGTGTGGCACATTCACATAATTTACTTTCTAACATATGTCTATTTGTCAATGTATATTTCTGTGAGAGTACATGTGAAAACCAGAGACACATTCCTTGTATGTGTACACATATTTGGCCAATAAAGCTGATTCTGATTCTCATTTACATTATTAGCTTCTGAGATTGCCAGAGATTAGAACAGGTCATGGGAGCAAAAGTTTCAATTACTGGCTCCATGATCCTGGAATTCTCTCTTGAATTACAGTTAAACAGTTGATTGATGTTAATATCATGAAATAATATAATTGCCTCTAGGACAGCTGTTTTTAATAATCATAGTGTGTTTTCTATGCACTATATATTCATGTAAATATGTGTATCTCTTTTGTTCAAGTTTGTGTTAATGTAGTTTGTCTGAAAATCTTTTCCCCCTACTGCAGTTGAACCGGTCTCTTGAAAAAGAAATGTATCTCAATAAGAATTAACTGAATGAATAAAAATCTATTAAAAAATTGTTCTTCTGTGAAAAGTTTGGGGGGTGGGGGGTCAGTGGAGTTGCCAAGCTTCATAACGGGGTATCCTCTGGGTAAGCTCATGAAACCAGATGGAGGTGTCTCAAGTGACTTGATGAAATCGGTTTAGGCAGAATCTATAGTAACTTTGACGTGACTAAAGAATTCAGTTATTTGTTTGGTGCATATAAACAGCTTTGTGATATTGCTATGTGTAATATGCAATCATGAATTACATAACATAATTACCGATTATAACAACTATCTACATTATTTATAATTAGGCCACTCTATTATTTAGTAGGGATGCACCATATTAGTATCGGTATCGGGCCCGATACCAAGCTCAAGTAAGCTACTTGTATTCATACTCGTAAAAATACCCCCGATACCAAAGACCGATACCTCACGTTTTTTTTATTTTTTATTATGACAATGGTGTAGGTGAGAAATGAAATCTATATAGCTGGTTGGTGGATTGTGTTTGCTCCCGGGGTGTCTGTTAGAACACAATTCTTGGACACGGCTTTCTTTTTTAGCTCTAGATTTATTACTAGGAAATTAGCGGAGTTTTTCCGTTTCTTAAAGGTCACATGACATGCTGTTTTTGGATGCTTTTATATAGGCCTTAGTGGTCCCCTAATACTGTATCAGAAGTCTCTTTCCCGAAATTCAGCCTTGGTGCAGAATTACAGCCACTACTAGCAGTCCCACAAGGAGCTTTCCTCAGAACGCGCTGTTTTGGTGTCTGTAGCTTTAAATGCTAATGAGGAGCGGAGGGGCGGCACCATGCGCTAATGTTTACAACGGATGTATCGCAATGGCTGTAACCCCGTTGCTGTAAAATACCTCGAATTTGCCCATTCTCATCTGATAACCCTGGTTTGCAGAGGTACACACTCAGTCATTTCAATGAGGGGAAAGGTGGATATCGCGCGCGCCATAACACCAACAGCAGAACGTTTATCCAAATAACAAAGAAGTGTACAACACTCACGTACAGCATATGTATTCACACTTATACTTGATGCTATCTACCTTTCCATAGCGACAGTAACTCAGCTGTTAGCTGCAGAGCTAATGTTACAGCCACATTCTAAGGGTAGCAAGCTAGGTAACCATATACAGTAAAGCTACAAAATGATATAGCGGTAGTTAACTTACTTGTCCGAGGTTAGTAGCTGGACGAAGGAGAGTTAGTACTGATCCAGAATTTAATTTCAGCAAGGCCAGTATTAGCTCAAGTTGAGGAAACAGTCGTGGCTGAAGTGTTTGGCGCAGACATACAAAACAAATGCGCCTACAACAGAAGTTGTGTAGGCGCATGTTCAGCGAAAATAAAATTAAGATACTGATTGTTTAGAAGCTCGGATGACGGAACTACAAAAAGACAAGTGTGTTGATTTGTACATCCAAGCACTGAGCAACTGTTATGCTTCGTTCGTTTGCTAGCCATGGCATGATGTCTCTGCAGGAAAACACGATATTGCACTCGCCCTTGCACAATCGTAGCTCAATTCCTCATTGGCGGGCCAGATTATCTGGGCGGGCACAGCAGAGAGAAGGGCGGTAGCCTGGCTCCTTGTTACGTCAATAAGAGGAGATTTTCAAACCGAGCAGTTTGAGCCTTCATTTTCTCAAAGGCGGAGAAGAACACCCAGGGCTTGGTTTACACCTATCGAAAATTCTAGCCACTGGGGGACCAAAGGCAGGCTAGGGGAACTCATATTAATGTTAAATAACCTCCTAAAGTGAAGTTTTCATGTCATGTGACCTTTAACCTACATGAATGAGTGTGGTGGTGCTGAAACAACACAGAACGTAAACAAATAAACATCACACTCCCGACACAGCATATTACAGAATATATAACAAATAATATGTTCAGGGGCGGTCTTTCCTACAGGCGGTATAGGCGGTCGCCTAGGGCGCCACTCAGAGGGGGGCGCAAAAAAATGTGCCCAGCAAAAACATATTTTTTAATTATGTATTATTATTATTTATTATTATTTATTATTATTTATTATTATTTATTATTATTCATTATTATTTATTATTATTTATTATTATTTATTATTATTTATTATTATTTGTTATTATTTGTTATTATTTATTATTTATTTATTTTCATTATGATTTTATACCTTTTTTTGCTGGCCAGTTTTATTCTGCGCCCCCTTCTATATCTCCAACCAGGGCCGGGGTGGGTAATCGGGAGAATCGGGAGAGTTCCTAGTGGGCCGCTTCACTTTTGGGCCGGTCGAGGATTTTTTTGTTGTTGACATTTGTCACGTTAGTCTATCTTCTCTTAAAGTAGGCTACACACGTTCTGACACCTCAGCCTCTGCATGGGTTGTACCATGTGTGAGGGAGTTTAGAAGATCGGCTACCGATAGCTGAGACGGCTACCGTAACGATACGCGTCAGAGAGGATGGATGGGAGCAGGGCCGGAGTGATGGCGTCGCTAAACAAGGTTTTACCAATTGAAAAACGTCTATGTAAACGTATTTTACATAAATATCAAAAAACTATTTAGCGGTCAAATAATGGCCAAAAAATTCGCTCGCACGCTCGCAATAACTGTATAGTCCCTATCTTGCATCACATCAAACCCATACGTCCTAGGTTGGGGCAAAGCTCCTAATGTTTACAACTGGCTCCGTGCCTGATTAACACTCGGATCGTTAAGCAGTCTCAGAAATGGTATCAATATAAAAAATAATACGATCCCTTTCTGTAATCATGATACCCCCCAGAAAAATTCACTGCACCCCCAGTGCAGGGGGGTGCACGGGCGCCACGAGTGAAGCTCGCCTAGAGCGCCAAATGTGCTAGGGCCGGCCCTGAATATGTTACCAATGCCATCATAATTAAACAAATATTATACGGCCTATTAACATTATATTAATAAAATCCGACCACTGCGAAAACTAAACTAAATATTCCACAGCGCTGGTCCGACCACTACATAGACTAATTATAAACTTTACAGAATTAAATAAGGTTAAACAATCAGAGGACTAAGAACAACAACCAAACAACTTACTTTTATCATGAACGCACCATTTCACTAAATTAAAGATTGTGAGCATAAAAAGAAAACTTAGTGCCTACTGCAGAAGACCAATCGTACTCAGTGGCGCCTGAATGCACGGGCTTACCTGGGCTTAAGCCCGGGGCCTCAACCAATCAGGGGCCTCTTAATAATAACACAAAATAATAATGATGATAAACGTCCGTATTCGCAGTGTCATTATGCTCTACAGTGGCATCTGGTGGTGGATGTGGTGGTGGAGGGAGGCCCCCCCCTCCCCCTTATCCAAACAAAATGTAACAAAATGTAACAAAAACTAGAGAGGGTACAATATCTGGGGAAATTGTAGGGTGTGATTGCTTGCGTCGGTTGCAGATGGATCCATTTAATATGAAACAAGCTGAACCCCCTTTGAGACAAACTATTCTAACAACGTTGTCACGGGCACGCGACTTTTTGGTCTCAGTCTAGAGCCCTGCGTGGAGAAGCTGAATTGTGCTACGAGCAAGCTAGCCTAGCTTTTACAAGCTGTTTCTAGCCAAACTTCACTAAGGGGATTGTTTGAATGCGCCGGACATTTAAAACGTTTCTTTTGACATAAAGTTTAGCATTGTGGCATTGAAGACAGTGACGCACCACACAAGCTTGAGTTTAAATACATTATTTAATGTCACATTACTTAATGTACATGCAAGTCTTGAATTGCTTAAATGTATAATGCTGCTAGTACACCATGGCACAATACGATACTTGCTGTGCAACAGCAATGCACGTTGTATCCATGCGTCGTTGCTAACGTGTGCTGACGTTGTGACGTAGGCTGGCACTGAGTTCCCTTCATTGACACAAGGCACTTTTTGCCACAAAAACTGAATTTCAGCCTAAACCGTGCAAAGGAACGTAAAAAAAATACAAGCAACTCAATCGCTACCAAGACGAAACTTTTTACACTGACTTTGTCTATATAGTCCAAATATTGACGGATCCTTAGGGGGGCAAAAATAAATTGATTATGCAATTAGCTGGCGGGGGCGTCAAAAAATGGAAAAAAAAAGTCCATAGCCCAGGGGCCTCAAGTGCTGTTAAGACGCCCCTGATCGTACTCGGTCCTTAAAAAATTGTATCGGTGCATCCCTATTATCTAGTATTGAATTAAGAGAACATACCTGTGGATAAGGTAGTTATTGTACTAAACCGGGTCACGCAGAGATCAACTCCACCACTTAAAGCAGTAACAAACAGAGAAAGTGAAAGAAGACCTCACTAGTCCCAGAATATGTGAAATATTTCCTACTCATTTCTGCTCGTTTTCTATGCTAAGAATGCTGTAATAATGGATGTACTTTATGAAATGGAAAACGTTTTGTGCAGATTAATGTAATTTCAATGCGTCTAAGGGTGCTTTCACACCTGATATGTTTGGTCCGTTTCAATCGGACCATGGTTCGTTTTCTCTGAAAGTCCGGTTCGTTTGGAGAAGTGAGAACACGCATTCGAACTCTGGTCCCCCTAAAAAGACGGGACTCGGTCTGATTCCAAGTGAACCATGGTTCGGTTCGCTTTAGGTCTGAACGTAATCAGACTTAATATTGACCTATTCCAGGAAGCAAACCAAAATGTAGTGCATTGTGGGTTGAAAAAGGAATTGACACTTGGCAGAGACAGCCGTGCCACTCATTAGCAGCGAAATTAGTTGAGGGAAAACATGGGGGAATGATGAAGTGAAGGCTCTTCTGCAAATATGGGCTGATGATATTGCAGAGATACTTGGAGACACATAAGAGTAGTGAGGTATTTCAATGATTTAGTGATATACTGAAATAAAGGGTCATCATTGCACAGTGGACCAATGTTAGTTGAAAGTTTAAAAAAAAAAACTGAAAGTGCGTGATGTTCTATGGAAAAGTCGGACGAAAAAAAACAATTTCCCATGGTTTGATAACCTGGATATATATGGAATGCCGAGTTAGTCAAAATTAAATAAATAGGTAAATAAATAGATAAATACATACATAAATAAATATGGCTATGAAAAAAAATCTGAAATAAAAAAAAGATGGCAATAAATATATAAATATAGCATTATATAATTATATAGCTGAATCCATTTACCGACATCAATAAATAAATACATTTATTTATTTCAAAATGACGTTTTTGTAAAGACAACATTTATTTATTTCATGGGACATTTATTTCCTAATGCCACATTTATTTATTTTTTGAGACTTTTACACACCACATTTATTTCCACACCACATTTATTTTTGTTCTGTATTTATTTCCGATCTCACATGCAAACGAGAGGGGCGTGGTTATCTTCGGACCAACGCAGCTGCACACAAGATCGAAGGCAGATAGGGACACCTAGATTCGGTAGATGATGGGAGACATTAGTCGTGTCAGAGATCGCATGCTGGCCTTATAGATCAAATTGATCAGCATGGCTTGTCAGGATGTATTATTTTGGCAAACATTGTAGATTTTGTAGAGGTACTTGGGCGGATAAGTGCTAAGTCTTAAATGGTTTGAGACTTATCAAGCACCGTGTTTGTGTGCAAGACGGCAAGTGTAGAAAGCCACAACAAGAATTTTCCTTTAGGGTTTAGCGTATTTTGATCGTAACCTATTGTCTGGGTTCACAGTGACGATTCAATATTTATATATGTATTGCCATCTTTTTTTAATTTCAGAATTTATTTCATAGCCATATTTATTTATGTATGTATTTATTTACCTATTTATTTATTTAATTTTGACTAACTCCGCGTTCCATAGATATAATCCGGAGTAAAAGACCAACGAGCAACCCAAAAACCGTGGCGTGCAACACCAAATCATAACAATTAAAGATAGTATTGAAATCGCAATACGCTGCTGTTGCTCCATTGTTGTTCGTGACAAGGAAGTGATTTTCCCTCACACATTTTCTGTCCAAAAGATTAACAACCTGTATGACTGCGTGTCATTGTTTTTTACAAACGTCATTGTTTTTTTACACACATTGGTTCGCTTAAAACAGGACCATGTGAACACTAACTGGACCTAATGAAAAATGCAACAAAGTAGCAACTCATTTACTGATTCGGACCAAGCAAACGGACTAATAGGTGTGAAAGCACCCTAAAGTGTGTGCACAATGTGCCAAAATGAGAGTTTGGTAACAATAAAAAGGACCTTAATTCAGACAAGACTGTGTTTAGGTTGTGTTCATTCTGTGTGTGTTTGCCTCAATTCTGTCCTGTACAACGAGTAATTAAATGTTCTTCAGTTGTTGAATATTGCACAAAATATCACATTTCATATAATAAAAAAAAAAAATGAAATCTGTATCTTAAGGCAGCATATTGCTGCCACACCAGAAAAGAATAACGGATTCAGTATCACGTTATAACGTGATCTGTTTTGTAACAAGATGTTTATCATGTTAAAACATGTTATTTTCAGTAATACTGTGAAACGTTTCACGTTATAACGTGATACAAAGTTATCACGTTTTAACATGATAAACATCTTGTTATAACTATAAACATATCACGTTATAACGTGATACTTTTCTTTTTCTGGAGTGGCAGCAATAGCTGCCGTAGTATCTCATCTCTTTATTTTCATGTTAATTATTTAGGTTAAATTACAAGCCATACGCCACTACTAAGAAAACCATAAGTCATGAGTCTATGACGTTGACTATTCAAATCACATTATAACATCTTGTTATAACTATAAACATATCACGTTATAACGTGATACTGATCCGTTTTTCTTTTTCTGGAGTGGCAGCAATACGCTGCCGTAGTATCTCATCTCTTTATTTTCATGTTAATTATTTAGGTTACATTACAAGCCATACGCCACTACTAAGTCATGGCCTAAATAGTATACTGTAATAAAGTTATGTTTGCTAGACTTGTTTGTTTTCGAAACTTACTTTCACTTGTTTTGGCAACGTTTTTGGGCGTGGGCGTGAACATGAATCTTTTTTTAGCCCAAGATTGTATTCGTTGAATGGCAACAAGATGGCGCTACGAGGCTTGTTAATTTCTCCGTTTAACCTAAAATTTGTATTAACAGCACTGCCCGTTTCTTTGATGCAGTCAATTCTTAGGATGTCGCTTAGTTGATTCGGTGACACAGAAATACGAGCACAATTGTGGAGATAATCGTGCCACAAAAAAAAGAGAGAGAGAGAGACAGTGCTGGCATTATATGATAGCTTTCTTTGACTTCTTGACTGCAGTCATAACTGTGCATTTGCCATTAAACAGGGTCCGTGTACGTGAGAACCTCACATGCACAAGCTGTGTCTGAGCAGGGTACACAGGATCATCCGTGCATAAGAACCGCACATGCTGCTATCCCTGCATTTCAGTTGCACATGCTCCTTGCACATTCCATTTTCCTCTGCACATTTAGAATTTCCATCATGTATATATTTTTGCAGTTGTTACATACGCATGTCTACCTCGGGGACCCGACGGCGGCTATCTCCGCATCCCGGGTGCCCATGCAACCTTCGCCTTCATTTGGCATCTACAATGCCACTTAGAATAACCATTTGCACATCTATGTATTTCACTTGTTATATACATATACTTAATGTAGGCTACTTAATACTTGTAAATACTATTTGCAATTCTGGTTAGATGCTAATTGAATTTTGTTGTACTGTATACTTGTACTGTTCAATGACAAAGTTTAATCTAATCTTATAATGTGAAAGAAGTTCAATGGAATTGGAATTGGGAGTCAGGTGGCTGAGTGGTGAGGGAGTCGGGCTAGTAACCAGAAGGTCGCTGGTTCGATTCCCGGCCGTGTCAAATGACGTTGTGTCCTTGGGCAAGGCACTTCACCCTACTTGCCTCGGGGGGAATGTCCCTGTACTTACTGTAAGTCGCTCTGGATAAGAGCGTCTGCTAAATGTAAAATGTAAAATTGAATGTTTAATCCATAATCAGTTAGCTAACAAATTACAGCAACACCACCACACTAACAGGCCAAAATTGATTGCTGTGATCTTATAATATTACTAATACAATAATATAAAAATAAAATAAATAAAATAAATAAAAATATAAATGGAAAACACGACTAGGCCTACACCATTTTGGTAGGCCCTACATCAATTATGAAAAAGTAGATGCATTGCATGAAGTTGGAAGGGCGAACTCCCAAGTCAATAAAGAGTAATTGGCAAGTTTATAAACGTGAATAGACTAAAATGTTACTGATAGATAACCTATATTAGGCTAATCGAGTTAGAAGGGGGAAACTTTTACTTTGAAGGAACAGGTAGTGCTGACGACACATTTGGCCAATGACAGGAATTTCACACTTAGCTCCACCCACGTGAGAAAAATCAAAATATAAAGTCGTGTTATGGTTTGTGTGTAAAAAACAAGAAAACAAAATAACACGTCAAAACGGATTCACAAACGTTTTTCGTTTTCATGCGTGTTCCGTTATAATGATATAAGGAATTAAACTCACGTACACGGACCAAAAAGGGCTGCGTTTCCCGATAACGATGGATCGTAGCAACGATGGAGCAAAAAACGAAACCATCGATATTTCTTACGTGCGTTTCCCAAACATGCTCCTAAGGAGTAGGCTAATCTATGCGCTTTCAAGAGCTACACATTTTCAAGAGACACTACGATGTCTTTGGGAACAACCAGTAAAACTAAGATTCGTCGTACGATGGATTCCACGATAAAATTAGGCTTACGATGCTTTCGGGAAACGCAGCCCAGGTAGCCTACTGATGTACAGTATTGATTCCGTGAAGTGGTAGCAGTTAACAGAGTAGCAGAAGTAACAACATATACAATATATAATATATATACATAAAGTAGATTTAATAAGATATACCTTTATTAGTCCCACAATGGGGAAATTCGGGCATTGCAGCACCAAAAGTGGACAGAAGTATACAATTTACAAAGTAAGTACGAGATATTATGAAAAATATATAAAAAAGATAACACCAATTGCATATGGAGACCAAATATAAATAAACAAATATAAATATTGCACAGTAGTTTGCACTTTAAGTGCGTCCATGAATTATTGTGGTTGAGTCCAGTGTGTGTTTGTGTGTGTAGAGCAGTGCTGGTTTTATAGTCTCACAGCAGCAGGAAGGAAGGACCTGCGGTACCACTCCTTCACGCAGGGTGAAGGAGCCTGTCGCCAACGGAGCTGCTCAGTGCAAAGACAGTGTACTGCATAGGGTGGGATTCATTGTCTATCATTGATGATAGCTTTGCTACCATCCTCCTCTCTCCCACCACCTGCACTGTGTCCAAGTGGCATCCTAGGACAGCGCTGGCCTTCCTGATCAGTCTGTCTAGTCTCCTCCTGTCAGCTTCTGACATACTGCTGCTCCAGCAGACCACTCCAATGGCTGATGCTACCACCGTGTCGAAGAAGGTCCTGAGCAGGTACAGTCTGCTCTGGCCCTTCTTGTACAGTGCCATGGTGTTGTCAGTCCAGTCCAGTTTATTGTTCAGGTGGACACCCAGGTACTTATAAGAGTCCACTCTCTCAATGTCCTTTTCCTGGATGTTCACCGGTGTTGTGGGGGGGGGGTGACTGCACCTGCCGAAGTCCACCAGTAGCTCCTTGGTTTTCCCCGTGTTGACCTGGAGGCGGTCCCACTGGCACCAGTCCACAAAGTCCTGAGTCAGTTCTCTGAACTCCCTGTCATCATCATCTGTGATGAGGCCTACGATGGCGGAGTCGTCAGAGAACTAATGCAGATGGCAGGTGGCTGTGCTGTACATGAAGTCTGCAGTGTACAGGGTGAACAAAAAGGGAGCCAAGACTGTTCCCTGTGGCGCTCCTGTGCTGCAGACTGCTGTATCAGAAACACAGTCCCTTGTCCTCACATACTGGGGGCGGTTGGTGAGGTAGTCGATTATCCAGGATGTGAGGTGGTGATCCACTCCTGAGTGCACCAGCTTGTCCCCCAGGAGCACTGGCTAGATGGTGTTGAAGGCACTGGAGAAATCAAAGAATAGTGTAATAGTGTCGAACACACACAGGTATTGCTAAACATCTCTCTCTTGCACATGCAGAAACACAAACACACTACACACTTCAATGACACAATGTCTGGAGCAGCTCAGAATCAAGCTGTTTCTAGGAAATGCCACCGTTTAACCAGCTTGCTGGCGACACCATTAGGGTGACAGTGGAACTACAGTCCCAAGATTTTAGAAGTCACATGATTGCTAGGAAATCCAGAAAGCACTTCACAGACATACACGGTCTGGGCCAATAAAACAAACGCTGTCTCATGACTTGCCAGTTTACAGCTGTTATGGCTCCTTCCCTCTTTACCAATAAAATACTGAGTTGAAAGGAGTTCAGGACTAAACTAGACACAAGCTGGTACAGATAAACACAAATAATTATTACTCCAGTCAGTAACTTTTTGGTTTGTTGGTTGCAGCTGGTTCTCAGTTCTTCAATATGGCTTGACATGTGACCCTTTAATTTCATAACTTTCTGTGGTTCAATGCTGTTTCTCCAAAATAAGTTTCTATGAACAGGGATTTTTTTTGTGGTTGGATGCTTTTATCCAAAGCAACGTACAAATAGAACATAACGTACACAATATGGTATCAGTTAATATAGTAAGTGCACCTGATAATCAGGGACCAGAAGTGCACAGTTCGAATAGTATTTCAGTGACTAGTGCCATGAAACTGTCTGGGCTATTTTGAGATTGCTATCCAGTCAGGTCAAATGATATTATAAATACTAAGACAGACCACCTTACAGACCACAATGCTGAGTGACACCATTGCATGGCAGATTACTGTAACATTCAAACATAATACTGTGTGTGGAAAGGTGTGTGTATGTGTTTGGATGTGTGTATATGTGTGGAGAACAGTGTGTGTGTAAAAAGTGGGCAGAGAGGTGTGTGTGTATAAAGAGGTGTGGAGAGTGGAGTGTGTGTGTGAAGAAGTGTGTGGAGAAATGTATGTGCATGTGGAATGGTGTGTGTACATAATGTGTGTGTGGAAAGGTGTGGGTGCGTGTATAGATGTTTGTGTTTAGATTTGTGTATGATTAGATGTGTGTGTGTGGAGAGATATGCATAGAGAGGTGTTTGTGTGTGGAGAGGAGTGTGTGTTGAGAGAGGTGTGTGTGTAGAGCTTTGTGTGTGGAGTTTTTGCCAGAGTGTTTGAATGCAAGTGTCTAGTGTGTGTGGAGTTCCTGTAAATTACGGGCAAACCAGATTATCCAGTTCAATGGCAGCCGGAAGATGTCCCGAATTAATACATGCACACACACACACACTTACACACACAGACATGTACACACACAGCCACACACCCCTGCAACCTAAGCACTCCATTAAAATTAGTTAATGACAAACCGTGCACGCACACACAAAAAATGTAATTACTGATAAATGCTGTTTATCAGTATATGATAATAAACTTGAACTTGATATAGGCACACACACATACCCATCCAAAGCCTCACACACAAGCCCTTTTTTTCTTTACAGAAGTTGAACTGTGTCACTGTATGTTTTATTACTGGGTGTAGATATGATTATGCATGAGCATGTGCAAGTGTGTTTGTTCGGAGTGTGGTACACCTCCGCGCCTCTATTGGAGGTGTACTTCATGGTGGCCAGTAAAGCAGAAAGAGATCTCTCCAGGGTCCTCAGAAGTATGGAGGCGGAGTTTGCCGGCTTGAATCTCTAAGTTTCATTTCCTGGTCAACCGTCTAAGGTGTGTTCTGGATCCCTGGCCCAGTCCTGCACCTTGACTCACCTGCATGTTGGCATTCTGCCAGCCTTACCCCCACCCCCCCTGAACCAACAACAGCATACTGTAGCATTAAAGAAATGCATAGCATTCGTGATATAATTGAGGAAGTCTTTCCAGCTTAGTTAATACAATACATACCTCTACACGCCTACACATACAAGCACATACACATTCACACACCCTCTCTACACACGCAGACACATGCACAGGCTTACATATATATATATATACTAACACACAAATACAAATACACATACATACACACCCTCCATGCATGCACATACACACCTCCAGGTACAAACACACACACTGTATAGATATGCAGTCAGGCATACTGTCTGAATGAACCCAGCCTTTTTTCTGTTAATCTGCAGTAAATAGTTCTTGAGAATGACATGTGATCAGTCTGTTTGTCACGATTCAGAGTAAATAAAGAAAATCAGGTCAAAGTATTTTGTGTGTTGTGACTTTTGAGGATAGCAGATAGAACGCTTGATTCTCCCCTGCACATTGACCCGTTTCACCGGTTTTCAATAAAAGCATTGCCTGTATGTTGCTATGTAGGTTCCTAGGAGACAAATCTTTGTGTTGCATCCCATAATAAGGAGGTGTGTCTGGACATATGGGCAGCCAGATAATGAATGTCAACGGCAGCCAAAGGATACAGGCGCACACACTAAGGATTTTTTTTTTGTCCATCTCCAAATAACCCTAACCAAAATAGTGTGAATTCAAGTTATGCGTTTATGAGTAGTAGACAACTATCTGATTGGAGAGAATTTAATCAAGACAAGAATAATGACCAAATTGAGGTGAGCGGTGAGCGGTCAGAACAGCCAACAGGTGTTCTTTATACAACCAGGCAGACATAGAGTTGATAGCCACATTATTTTAAGATGGCTTAACATATCAGGACATACGTTTCTGAGAACCCTATGTTCAGGTCTACTTGTTTCTTTGACCCCTTCGCCAGTCTCCAACCAGCCACATACCTTAACAACCTATGCACTCCATTTCTCTTTGTTAACATCACAAACGGTGCACACACGCATACTGTAGGCACTGTATTTTCTATTTAGAAATGTGTCACAGAAGGTTTTGTTGGTTTATTAGGAATCCCTCAAACTATAACATATAAAACAAGAGGAAGAGGGCAGTGACTGCGTATGTGTGTCTCTGTGAGAGAGGGGTGGCGGTGGAGAGGTTCAAATAGAAGTAGGCCTACATGCACTTTCTCTGTGGTGACAACTTCACCATATTGAGAAACAGAAATTGTAGGGGAATACCAGCCTCTGTTTTTTTGTTTGTTTTTGTCTAATACTCAGGCACTCAACACTACTTCTTCCCCGCTACTCTTGCACAATTGACAGGGAGTTACCACTAGAGCATTTCTGTGGTCATTCCTATACTTTCAGATCGTCAGGTTTCAGTCTTCATAGCGGGTATTGATAAATTGTTACCAGCCCCTTATGATTTCATCGTTCTACACAGGAAAACACCTGTTTAATCTTTCTGTCTCTACCAAACTCTCTTGCTCTTTGTCTCTCTCTCTCACACACACACACACACACACACACATACCAACCTAGTCCTGCCTTTGAATAGGAGTCAGTATTGATACTATAACTGTTGTTTATCCTGTTGGAGCAATGTGCTCTGAAACTTGGTTGTTTTTTTACTAAAATGCCATGACAAAATGTTTTTGGGTTTTGGCGTGGGTGAGCACAAGATACAGTGGCATTGTTCCCTTCCCAGAAGAAGAATATGAAAGGGGATATAAAACTTGCCATGGTCAGGAGAAGTTAGTAGATCTTCCACCCCCTCAGAAATGGACGGTACCTGAGATTCCTCTTCAGTCATCACTGATGAGTCATCACAAACCAGGACCGCAGAATGGTTGCTTCTTCCACTTCTCCCATGGAAAATAATCCAGCGTTCTAGTTCTGTTTTGGAGGTAACGTGCAGCATCCTGTAGATGCACACACAACTCAACACACACACCACTCCACACACACCTCTTCACACACACACATCTCCACACACACCCACCTCCACGCTTAACAGTTCCTGGCCCAATTGCTGGTGTGTCAGTAGCAGTCCTCTCCACACATACACACAACTCTCTACACAGACACCACTCCAGACACACACACCCCTCTCCATACCTACTGCAGATGGCCCAGATGTTGTGCAGACCTCATCTCAGTCTTGCGGGTCTGCTTCTGCAGGACCTTCTCCCCCGGACTTAGGATCTTACAGATAGCATGCATCTAAGCTATTACATTTAATGGCATTTTAGTAGTCCTAAAGGTACATTTCAGGTACTATGAGCAAACAGAACTATTGAGGATGATTTAGTCACAAAGGAAGACTATTTATTTCTTTCCTACATGTTTCTTTTTTTGTTCTTTTTTTTTTTTTTACTTTTCCATGGTAGCACTTAATCAGTAGCCTACTGTACATAAGTTCAATTGCATAGATTACACACATGCAAGATGGATAAACTTAACAGTTTTTATTTCTTGTAGAAAACACACATAATATAGATCTTTGTACATGTATTTACAAATAAACTGATACAACATAAGACAGGAAGTCATTATGAGCTTTACACCAATACACATAGAGTTATTATATCAGACAGAGAATCTTGATTCAGCAGGATGACCAAACAGGATAGTTCAATTAACGGAACCTGCTCTTTCACAGTTGACCAGAAATCCCAGAGCAGATAAACTTCAAAGAGCCTGAGGCACATACTACAGTTCAGGACAAGCCCCCAGGTTGGCAAAACTTGGGTTTGCATTCGATGCGTCACAAAGGGTTGTGCCGTCTGGTTATCCGTATAGCTGTCCGAAATCAATAGCATCCAAACCTCCCAACTCCGGTTCTACTGCGGCTTCTGAATCAAAGTTTCTACAGACAACATCCTTTGCAGCTAGCACCTTGGCTACTGTCCATCAAAAACAAGCAAGAGATGAGAGTCTGCCTTAAGAGTGTCTTGTTACAGGTGGGCATGAGGTCTCTTGGCCAGAGCGGGCAGGTTGGACTAGGGGAGGGGAGGAGGGTGGGGGGCTCAGTAGAGGCAGGCGATCTGTTGGGTGTAGCTGGTGTTGCAGTTCCAGTAGTCATTGTAGCCTACCAGCTCCTCTGTTGTGGAGAGACCTGGGCCGAGTTCTGTGTACAGCCGCAGTTCTAGCTCCTCTCCTGAGAACACAAGCAGAGATGCACGGTTAGGAAGTCCGAGCAGAGGCATTTCCCCCGGACAACAAACTGTGACTGTGACATCATACTGCCTATATTGGGACACATACATCCTTTATATGCATTCAACTTGAAAAGTCCTTAAAACTTGAAAACTAGTTTTCACATACTATTATTATATGACATTTTAATTCAGTAATCCCCTTAAATATTTATAATCGGACATTTTTTTTAACAAATAGGAGGACCTCCTAGATCCAATATAGGTTGTGCATCAATCACACTGTGTTGTGATTTTGACTATCAAATCTTTGATGGGAGAGCTGAACAGTGAAGAATGGAACTCTGGGCCTTGTGTTGCTATGATACAGTAGAGTCTAGTTACAGACTGGAGATGGTCAGTTAAATAACAAACATAAAACCACTGGAACTATCCACAAATCACTAACCATAACTGTATATAGTTTGTTGACAAACTATATAGTAGGTCTATGAAAGTAAGTCAGTACACTCTAGAACGTTTCTCCCTGTAAAGTATTGCTCTACTCCAAAAACAATGGATTTTTTTTCCACGTCAAATTGCACCACATCCCTTTGCAACCGGAACTAAGGGCCTAACGGTATTTAGTCAATTTGGAAACTTTTGTAAAAATGATATCTAGGGAGACATAAACCTGCAACATTTTGGTCTGCACTCAGATGCTCTGCCATTGAACTACACATATCCCTTCTAACACTAAGGCCCTGTCCACACTAGCCCGGGTAAATTTAGAAACGCATACATATGTCTGCGTTTGCACCTCCCGTCCACACTAATACGGCGTATTCGGACACTGAAAACTGAGCTTTTTGAATACGCTTATTACTCAGTTTGGAGAGTGCAGAGTACCAGACAGCCACGTGGAGGGTTTCAGAGTTATTGTTTACCTGAATTGTTACTCCACTGGCTGGCCGGACTGGGGTACGAGTCTGACCGGCATAGGTCATTGGTCAGGAAGCCCTTGCCTTGCGGCCACTGTGTGTGATCTTGCTCCAATTGTTGTGTGATCTGTGAAAAGGCAAAACGCAGCAGTGAGCCGAGTTGTGTTTTGCCCTGCTTAATGGCTGGGGTGGGGGGGATTGGGGGTAAGGGGGATTCAACCGGTAGGTAATATTCACGGTTTGACTGTAAACTAACTAACTACCGGTTGAAACATCCAGTTATCTTAGGATACAAGGCAAGCAGGGGTGTTCCTGACAATGAACAATGCAATGAGAGGAGAGGGGTTTGGTACTGAGTTGAGTTACAGTTTAAGACAAACCTACCTCAATAATGGCCTCAGCATCCATGTCGTACACTGGAAGGAGGAGGAGGAGGAGGAGGAAGAGGTGAGTTTGGCAGTACAGGTACTGCTTGTTTTTAACATTTTACTACTAACATCTCCACTAATACTCTATTACTTGTTCCATTATATCTTTTAAACGCTGGATCCTATAAGCTACACAGTTAGTTGGAACCGCAACCTCTAACTCACAAACTAATCACATTCAGCCTTCCAAAGATGGGGGTGAGCTTTTACCTGGCGAATGGTCAGGTGACACCTGGAAGGCATAGCGTTGGCCGGTGCTGTCGGCACACACAACATCGATGGACGTGGTGTAGTCTGGTACTTCGGACTCGCTCATGTAGTCACACAGCTCCAGGTGGTCGGTACTATCCACCGTGCTCTCCTGCGTCGTCCTGTCTTCATACGTCTGGGGGCTGCTGCTGGAGGTCTGCTCCGAACTGGTGCTGTCACTGTACTCCATCCCCTCTGTCTTGACCTTTGAACAAACAAGGACATTTTATATTTTTCAGCTGGAACCCAGCAGGTGCATATATTGATCTGAAACTGGAAAAAGCTAAACATTTATTATTATTGTAATGTTTATTCATTTTTGTCATTTCCTGTACACTATATAGAAAGAAGAAGAGTTAGAATGCGAGAGAGAACAAGGCAGTTAAAAAGTCATAAAAGCAACCCTTACCTTTCTCCTCCTCTTTGACTCCTTCACTTTAGACTTCTTATCTGTAAACGTGGAGAAACCAGCCTTTTTATTACAGCCACCATTGCCACCATAGACAATGTAGCAGACTTTTGCAGACAGTGCATTTGCACAATACACACACACACAGAGAGCCTGTGCGTGTGCGCTTCTGTTTGGTTTTGGCGGTGACGTGTGTGTAAGTGTGTTACTGTGCGTTATTGCTGGTTTTGTAGGTAACCACTCAACATGTGTTTGTTTGTGTACTCTTGTTTGGGCTTGTAGGTAAAGCGTGAGTGTGCACATGCTCGATGCTCACCTTTGGTTTTGGCCGGTAAAGTGCAGCATCCTGTAGACGCGCACGGCGCCACATCCCCGGTTCACGCTTCGGTCCTTCACCTCCTCGATGTCAGGCAGAGAGTTCATGGCACAGCGGAAGTTAGCCTTCCATGTCTTAGGGTCCGGCTCAGTCTCGCCTTGCCGGAATTTTCCTGGAGAGCGGGGAAAAACAACACACATTAATAATGAATCTCACTGCCATGTGCATTAGTTGTTATGAAAGGCACCTTGTTGCTGGTTCACACCAAATAATATTATCTGATCTCCTTCACTTTCCAATGATGACATATCGATTCTATGTTGATTAGCATGTAGCATGTTTGGTATAACATGCTTGCCAAATTACTTCATGCTAGCATGTGGCAGTGTCGACGTGTGCTCACCAGTGTGGATTGCCCACTGTTTAAACAGGCAGGCGTCCTTGTCCATTTCCCAGCCGTGGCGAGCGGCATGTTTCCAAGGGATGGAGAACATCTTCTTCTCCTACGCAAGAAAACAACATAACAAAACAGAAATGAGTCTCTCCATCTCTGTGATGTCTGCATTCATGTGACCTAATCTCCCAGTTACAATTACAGTAGTGGTCTGGGCCTCCTGTTTTCATAATTTAATCCTTATAATATCCTTTACTCTCTATTGCATCATAGGTGAATTGGTGGGTACACCGTATAGCACTTTTATATATATACATACCTTGTCCACCCACACCAGCCCTGAGATGGAGTTAGAGTCGATCTTACTCTCCAGCCAGGGTCTCATCCTCATTCTGGTTACAGGCATGGTTCCTGTTGTGGAGAGTAGGGGAGAGAGGAGATAGGAGGAAGAAAGAGAAGGAGAGGATAGGAACTTGACGTTAGACAACAGTGGGAACGTGGGGAGTAAAAAAAAAACTAAACCTTTCACATTAATTCTTTAGATTCATAGCATGGTGGTACAGACAGGTTCAGAGCAAGGAGTTTCTAAAGCAGCATGTTATGCGGCCAAATTAGATCATGCTGTGAATCTAACAGAACCTGACTTCGAATAGTATAGTGGCAAAGTCCGTGATATAAACCGGACTGTAACTAATGTGTTGTAATCGTATAAATTCTGTATAGCTTGTTTGAAACATCGTCCACATTTTGTAGATAGATAAATCTGCAACACATTCCATAGTAACTCGCGCACCAATTCTTTTGTTGTGAAGCTCTTCACAACGGACCACTGACTGCAGGGTAGCAAATATATAACAACTCCGTAATGAAGTTTTTCAAGAAAGCATGCTGCACGCGACAAAACAATGACACCTAATGAGAAGATACGCGCATGCACACACACGACAAGATGGGAGCGACAATAGATACTTTGCAAAGACAGCAGGCTACAATAAAGGCTAAATAATCTACAGTAGACTACAGTAATTCATATAACGACAAAAACTCAATACACTCAATACATTTTCCTTACACTTACAGCGGTTGTAGCGTAGGCCTATTCCTTGTTTAGTAAAGAGGAAAGAGTACGCGCTTGTATTCCCCTTTGCAAATAGTTACTCCTCTTCTAAGCAATATCCAATGAACATGATGGACACACTCTGAGTCGTGTATTTATACATGTTGCATGGTAGGTTGGACTTAGGGCTGGGTTTTCCCCCGCGTGCGCTAACATAGGGGCTGAATTTGGCAGGCTTCCACAGCTGCGCGTGGCGCTACAGTCAAAGACCAGAGCGCGCTCTGAGCAGACAGGCTGATTTCCGAGAAATCATGCCGTTGTGAGCTAAAGGCTCCATAGCACCGTGAGAAGGAAGTTCTACTAGCACACAAAAGGCAACTGTTGTGTGCAACTGTTGTGTGCTCCACAACCATTTACTAATATAACACCACCTTTCCCTCAAAATACATTCACATTTTGATGTGAATGTATAGATAGATTTAGATAGATTGCCGTGTGACTATTAATGTGCATGAATTATTTAACACTTTTTAACTTGCAATCTTGTATTGCCACTGTGAAATTTAACCTGAACTCAACATTCCAGGTAGGAATGTCCTAATGGTGTAAATACAGTTTAAATAGTTCACATGCTTATATATTTATATATAATATTATACAAACATATATACTCCATATATTATCAGTTGTAATTTAAGCCTAAAGGCTGAGATAATTGTGTCAAGAGTTGGGTCAAATTGAATGGGTGTGCATTTTATGCGTCAATCCATGTCTGAATTACATCATCACATTCTAAAGTCTAGAATAAAGCCTCATGATAAATCGCAGCCCTTCAGGAAAGCGTTGCTTTTACAGGAAACGCTGCATTACTATAAACCACCGCGAGAGGGGGCATTTCAACTGAGTTGTGAGCGCTCGCGCTGATGCGGGTGCCACCGTTTAGTATGGTTATAAATATTGCATTTTTCATGAATTCACATGAGAACTTGTGACGATTAAGTTATGTGTAATGCATAGACAAGATTGATTGACCGCTTGTCTAACTTATACACTTACAACAACCCCCCAGTATTACTCCAGATGTTCCTCGATAGACTTCGGAAATTCCACAAAGGGAGATGCTCGTGCCAGCGTGGAACCGTGCTCCATATAAGGAATGTCAACGCGCCTGGAGTGCGCGCGCTTCTGGAAAGTGGGTTTGGAAGCACGGTATTTTCCTGCGGAGTTTTTTGTGCTTGTAAATCTCTGGGTTTTCCGAGGAGCAGATTGTTATTGTGATGTTAACTTACATTAGACTCGGCACCTGACCAGTCGGAATCCCGCGTGGCATGGAGGAAACCCAATAATGTATTTACGTTGGCAAATTAGGCATATCCCATCAGATTGCTATAGTCTACCTATGTTGTACTTTTATTAGGACGCACAGCTTTTGTAAATCCAAGGGTGACACATATTAGTGTGAAGCATTACACATCAGCTGGATACTTGATATGTTGATATCTGTTCGGGCGTTATGATCAAACTGCCGGAAATACATCAATGAGTTAATTCAGAAATAACGTGCATGGTTGTGATATGAAGAGCCATTTGGGAAAAAGTTAAAGGAGTCATTGATTGCAAAACCGATTTTACCTTGTCATAATTGAATAACGACAGTTCGGTAGGTAAAATGAACATACAGTGAACCTCAAAGTTCATTGACACCTCTTTCCTATGCGAATTTCAAAATGAAAAAACACGTTCAAAGCAAGCGTCTAAATAAACGCGTGCTTTTTTGAGACATGTCTAGCAAACCACACGAAATTAACGCCTGGTTTGGCTCAATCAGCGTCTGGTTTTCCAAAATTAAAGTCTGCTTGCTTGAATCTCCGATGGGAAATTATGACAACAATTGTAACAACTAATACGTAAGTAAAGTAGGTCTAAGGATGCTCGTGCGAGCTACTATCAAATACAATGTTGGTTAGCTAGTTAGCTATTAGTATGAAGTTGGTGGTCACAATTGCAATACTGTAGGATATAAAAAGGGGTGCAGACAAATAAATACAGTAATATCAGGCTGGCTGGCTGTCTGGCTTGGAGCTTTGTGAACTTCCCTTGCGCTGCGTTTGCGTTGCCTCAGTATTGTGCGCAATTCAACATCCCTTAATGTAAGAGGCAATGCGCAAACTCAGTTGGTGGCAATATACAACTGTTGTTAGGCTACTATTCAAGTCAAGTGTATTTTATTGTCATTTTCAATTACATATGGTTGTACATACTAAAAACGAAACAGTTTCAAGTTCAAGATGCACAGACCAACACAGGGTCAGACTGGGCACTGAAATTCTTAGGACAAGATAACGCAAAGCAACCTGGCATAACATGACATATAAGTAGGCTACTCAGAAGGCAATAACATGACATATAAGTACTCAGAACAAGTTTACACCTATGACAAGCAAACTTATAATGTAATAAACCTCCTAAATAAATACAAAATAAACAATAGAGTTAACTAAACCTATAGGACCACAGGACTAAACCTATTTCCCCAGGACCATGATGCCATATAAAACAACATATAACAGTAATTGGTGCCAGTGCAAACGTATGTAGCCTACAGTGACAGGAGAGTATGAAGTGATAGGTTCTCGTGCCAATATATTGTGATGCAATATCACAATATATTGTAATAAACCTAGAATGTAGCCAGATTGTTTCGACAAAGAGAATGCATACAAATGAAGCTGCACCACGGACTTTAGAAAAGGTTGAATCTTTATTATTATGGTTTTCGACACGTAGTCAAATTCATGCGGCTACAACCAGTTATGCCGGATCAGGACAGATTACTAAAGGCCCCAGCAAGCTTCGCTATGCCGCCCAACTGACCGACTACCCCCCAAGGCCCCGTTGAACTCGGGCAGGTCACACAGCACTGCAAACCACCGCAACCAAATAAAGGTTCCACACACCACCCCCGTAGGGCACCGCACACACTCACGGCACTGCAATAAGCACCCAAGACACCAGCCGGGCTACACCTGAAGCCACCGTCCCTCGTTCACCCTCCCACCCCGTATCATCAACTGGTACTGCCGTTTGGTTTAAAAACACACACACACACACAGAAGTAAGGGTTAAAAACCTAACTCGCCCAGATGACAAGACCCTCCCCCGGGGTCTGAGCTTGGGCACTGGCCGGTAAGGGGAGAAACCACAGCCACCGATCCAGCGCTCGTAGGTCCCCGCGAGTGACGTCAGCAGGAAACCTCTAACTGAGAAGCAGCCAAGGCACTCCTATTTTTCCCCGCCTTAGCTACCAGTCACCCCCCTAGTCTATCTTCACCGCCGGCAGCTCTAAACAGCGTGCGAACGGCACCCGCCCTGTCTCATTGAGTGCAGCTCGACGTGAGCAATCTAGCGCCGCTTCCCAGCACCCTCACCTGTCGCTGTCCTGGACCTTTATCCCTGTTCTCTCGCTGATTATCACTGACCAGGTGTCGCTCATTAATTAACACCCCCAGCTCTTCCCTTAAATCCCTCCCCCCCTACAATAATCACGTCAAAACATTACCAACACAACATAATTTCATTACACTATATTGGGAGTCAGGTGGCTGAGCGATTAGAGAATCGGGCTAGTAATCAGAAGGTCGCTGGTTCGATTCCGGCCGTGTCAAATGACGTTGTGTCCTTGGGTAAGGCACTTCACCCAACTTGCCTCGGGGGAATGTCCCTGTACTTACTGTAAGTCGCTCTGGATAAGAGCGTCTGCTAAATGACTAAATGTAAATGTAAATGTAAAATGATGCCAAATTGTTGAGCGGTCATCTTCCTTGTATAGACCTAGAAAAGTGAAATACACAGTCAAGGTGACAGAAATAAAGGTTCATTGGTTGTCCTTCACATTCACACACTGTTGTCTTTATACTTGCCAGATCATATACTGGACTGGGGGTCAGATGGCTGAGCGGTTAGGGAGTCGGGCTATTAATCAGGTTGTTGGTTCGATTCCCGGCCATGCAAAATTACGTTGTGTCCTTGGGCAAGGCACTTCACCCTACTTGCCTCGGGGAGAATGTCCCTGTACTTACTGTAAATCGCTCTGGATAAGAGTGTCTGCTAAATGACTAAATGTAAATGTAAACATACGATGTCCCAAAGGCCCAACTCCTTCTCAGGTCACCTTCTGGCAACAACCTTGCAGCTGGGTTTCACTGTGCAACCAGACCTACCAAGCTGCTGCTGCTGGGCCCAGGGTTGATTGTAATGGCACACTGGGACTTGCAGATTACCTGAAATAAATATTTGTCTTTCTGCTGTGTAAGATGTAGGCCTACTGCTTTTAACTTGAGTTGAACGCTGTTAAACACTGCCATGGTCAGCAAACACTTGCCATGTCTACTTCAGAAAGGATATTGTTCACAGCTGTATGAGTCAATAGGACATTACCTGAATGACTTGTAGTGATCGGGAGGTTATGCCTGTTCTGATGATGGCATAAACCATGTTAGATTGTTGGCTCTATGTGCATTGTTTGGGTCTCCTCTCCATTGTCTTCTGTTTTGTCTTTGGTTCTGTTGCAGGATGGCAGGCAGGTAGAGGAGCTGTGATTGCTGCAGGGGCACACCTGTGATCTGTGCCTTGGTCCTTAATAAGCTGTGCCCTAACAAGCTGGGTCTCTCCATTACTAGCAGTAACATCATCACTGTTTGCTTTTTAGTTTGTAATGATTCTCTTCACTCTACACTTGCACTGATCCCACACCCATTCCCTTCACTTTTTATTAAATAAATACATTGTTATCCTTATTACCATGGCTTGTCACTTCCTGAAGTTCTTATCTAATCTTCCTATGAATCAAGTTATGACAGCATTAAACAAGCCCTGGTTGGCTACACACCTCATGCTGGGCTTATACAGATGTGTGTATTGGCACTGTATTGGATATTCAATTATTCTGCCTCTCTCCATCTCCCTGGTCCTCCCCCAGCACCAGCAGCTCCCTATCCCCCTGGTCCTCCCCCAGCACCAAGGGTGTGCCCAGAGGCCAACACCTGTGACATAACCCTGAGACTGCCCATACACACAACCTATGTACAGTTCAAACAGTACATGGTGTCTAAGATAATACAGTCACCCACCTTTGGGCAGGCATAATGTCACAGCCACAAACGTGACCCCCTGTTTTTGGTTTTGCACTGCCCTACTGTGTCCGTGTCTGCCATTGTCTTCACCTGTGTCTCATTCGGTGGTTTCAGTTCTTGTTTGTATTTTCATGTCCACCTGTGTCTTGTTTGGTTCTGTGTATTTTAGGTTCCTGTTTTGTGTCCAGTCTTTGTCTTGTCCTTACCCTTGTTAACGTGAGTACCCTGTCCAGTGCTGGTCCTTCCTATAGGCGACATAGGCAGCCTCCTAGGGCAGCATGAAGAGGGGGTGCTGTTGATAAATCTTGCCTAGGGCGCCATATGTGCTAGGACCGCTACTGACCCTGTCTGTTTCCCAATTAAAAGAATAAACCCTTTGTTTGAGGCAATGTCTGGCTACTCTCCTGCGTTTGGGTCCTACGCCACCACACACTGTAACACATAAGGCATATTTGAATTAATTAAAGACATCAAATTAAATTGTATAACCTTACTTTTAGAGTGTTTGATTTTAAAAGGGTTTCTAAGTAGCATTGGCTTCTGAGTGTAGGTGGCAACCTACAGATATTACCGTTGTCTATTATAATTCTTTAAACTTCTCTGTAATCAATGCATCTGCAGTCGTATCCCTGAATGGAAGTTCAGTTAAAATCTAGTATTTTTCACCCGTTACCAAGACACTGTAGCCTAATGATGGTACATTGTGTTAGTTTGGAGTATGTTATTAGGCTGAATGTAGGGGAAAGTGTATTACATGAGAAGGAAATGTATCAAAAGATTATGGTGTGATTTCCCAGATAATGAAAATTGTGTTACCCATATAGATGGTGTCACTAAAGGGTCAACGACCTGAGCGTCAGGTCACCTCAAAAGTAGAGGGCGCATTGCGTAATTTGTTATGGAAAATCATCCCTAGTGAGCGGGCGCTATGAAGATAAATGAAAGTTGAAAAATCACAATTATTTTATTAGTAGCCTAACACTGCATTGCGAGAGCAGGTTTCTGCTCTTTCGTGTTTTTCTGCTGACATTGAGAACTTAGGTTGGACATCTTTGAACAGTGCTAGTTCATGACTATACCATATCAAGCTTGATTGTCTATTCACCTACCATTTAGTTAGCTGACGATTAGCAGTGTACAATATTTTGTGTTAACTGGGTTCATAGGAAGATTAGATTTGATGTTCCTGCTAGTAATGGAGAGACCCAGCTTGTTAGGGCACAGCTTAATAAGGACCAAGGCACAGGTCACAGGTGTGCCCTTGCAGCAATCACAGCTCCTCTACCTGCCTGCCATCCTGCAACAGAACCAAAGACACAGAAACAGAACACAGAGAGGAGACCCAAACAATGCACATAGAGCCAACAATCTAACATGGTTTATACCATCATCAGAACAGGCATAACCTCCCGATCACTACAAGTCATTCAGGTAATGTCCTATTGACTCATACAGCAGTGAACAGTATCCTTTCTGAAGTAGAGCAATGGCTAGTGTTTGCTGACCATGGCAGTGTTTAATAGCGTTCAACTCAAGTTAAAAGCAGTAGGCCTACATCTTACACAGCAGAAAGAAAAATATGTATTTCAGGTCATCTGCAAGTCCCAGTGTGCCATTACAATCAACCCTGGGCCCAGCAGCAGCAGCTTGGTAGGCCTGGTTGCACAGTGAAATCCAGCTGCATGGTTGCTGCCAGAAGGTGACCTGAGAAGGAGTTGGGCCTTTGGGACATCATAGATGATCTGTTAAGTATAAAGACAACAGTGTGTGAATGTGAAGGACAGCCGATGAACCTTTATTTCTGTCACCTTGGCTGTGTATTTCACTTTTCTAGGTCTAGTACTTTGCGGGCAGACCACGAAAACGAAAAAGCAATGTCCGCTCTGTTTTCTTTTTTATTATGGCATAACATGTGCAGTCTTGAAGAAGAAAATGCAAATGTAAATAGAATGATTGATTACTAATTTCATTTATGAGTCCAATAATGCAGCCACATTCTTAAAATGAAAAAGCATTTCTGCAAATGCATTTTAATTTTCAAATTTTACATTTCAAATTTAATTTTGGTATCTATTTGCTGGGGCATATTTTGAAAATTAAATCTCAAATGTGTATTTCTTTTTCATTTTAATTAAGTGAAAGATTGAGCACTCTTGAAGAAGAAAATTAAAATGCAAATAGGATGATTGATTACTAATTTCATTTATGAGTCAAATAATGCAGCCACATTCTTAAAATGAAAAAGCATTTCTGGAAATGCATTTTAATTTTAATTTTGGTCACGATTTGCTTCCATAGCACAGTAGTGTCTCACCATGATCCATTCTTCATAATAAAGTCAATGCCGTCTTTGACGTAAGAAAAAATAAATGGAGAGCTAATTTCCCCATTTTGGATTGGTTTCCAACTAAGCAAAATTCAGCAGAAAAAAAACTATGAAATAGCTAGTATTTTGAGCCAGGTTTGAGAACAGAAACAAATTATGGAGGAAGATAGTTTGGGACATTTTGGAATTCCGGGAGTACAACGGCACTTAGGAATGCTTGGCTGGACCTGATGTTAGTTTCCTCCAGGATCACAATGACTCGTATTGAGAGACTTGTTGCTCTTGTTGGTTAGTTGTGACGGTTTTAAATTCTTCTACTCGCTGTGAAATATTTTACTGTTGATTGTTATTTTATCTTCTTTTCTACAGGTACACTCTTGCACTTTTTGAGTTTCATGTTGTTTAATTGTAACTTGTTTAACTGCATGCTCTTATGGTTCTTCCCTTTGGCACTTATTTGGTTTTTCACAGTGTATGCTTCATGTTTTGGCTGCTCGCAATGTTTGGGCCTATCTCGTTGTTATGATCAGTGACCTATGCTCTTTTGTAAAGCTCTCTCTTGGAAGTCGCTTTGGATAAAAGCGTCTGCTAAATGCATAAATGTCTGCTAAAATGCATAAATGTAATTCATCGAATAAAATCAGCCGGAACGAGCCAGATGCCAAAACGGAAATGCAATACCACCAAGATCCATCGGGGCCTTTGCTTTGAGCCGAGGAGCAAGGGTGGATGCTTGGCTTGTGCATACAATCTCCACAAGAGACCATCTGCTTTGGCGGATCAGTTGCAGTAGATCAGGTCAAACATTCAGGGCTGCTGCCCCCTTCATCACTCCAAGAAAGGGAGGGTGAGCGGAAGGGAGGGAAGGTGAGGAGGGGAGATAATGTATGAGGGGAGGCCCTAGACAGCTACCACTGTTTTTTAAGTCATCTGTGCGTGCCCACCTGCCTCCCTCTCCTCCACCACCCTCCTCTCATCCCTCCATTTCATCTTAAAAGAGAGGCCCTCATTGGTGACTTCTCCGTGAAACATACAGCCTTCACAGATAACAGAGGGCAGCTTTAAAACATATTTGGACTCTGCTTATGGTCTTTCTCCCTATAGACTGCTGAGAAGGAAGTAGCAAGTGGCATGACAGGAAGTAACAGATGGGAGGTCCTGACCGTGATCCCCTGGATAAGGTCAGTCATGTGCTTGCTGACACAATAAGGTAATTACAGCGGGTGGAGCTAGTGGGACCTGCAGCAATGTGTCTTAGCCTATAGCCTATAAGCGTTCAAGAATCAGAAGCACTAACGCTTAAACGACCACAAAATCTTCAGGTAAATCTGTCATTTAAAACAAAAAAAATGTAATCTGTCATTTAAAAAGGAAATAGCACTCTAAACTGCGAGCAGAGCAACCTACTTTTTAAACGCAAGCTGCTCCGTCTCACAGCTGCGTAATGCGGTAGTGCGCCCTCTCTGGTCAAATAGGTACGATAGGAGAGTTTTCAAGGTTAGAAAGATAGGAGGAGACTGGCGTGTACCACATGACGGGGTAACTGTGGGTCAAACAGCTTCTGCTGATACTGTAATAGTGTATCAGTAGGATACAAATATTATTACCCTCATACATGTCAACCCTCTTCTAGACCCCTAACTGAACGCATTTATGTTTAAATAATATTAGGACGTGACAATGTCATAGGCTATAGTTGTCTAACACGTATAGGCTGTTAAGATTATTTTAATCCTTCATAGCACGAATTGTTATCAGGCATTAAACATTTAACTGAAATGTGATATGTTCAATCAGTTCTGAGAATTAGTACATTGATAGAATTGTATTGAATATCTCCTTATATTATGCCATTATAGATTAAAGCTGCAAGCGTAAGACACCGGTGAGCCCCCTCCCCCATCCCAGTAACCTTCCTCGGGAATCGCGCATCTCCTCCGACGTAAGCGCTTTAATTTCGGTGGTGTAGGCCGTTGCGCAGGGTAGCCAAGCCTACACGGTAAAATTACTGATGTCGTGGAGGATGCTGCTATAGGCTCATTCAATCCTAATTTACGCGGAAGGGAATACAATCTCTGCTCTCAATTGTACGCATCCCCGATAAAATAGTAGTGTGTGTTCACGCTGAACGTGAAACCGGCTCATTTGTATTATCACCCAGAGGCTCTCCGTTAAAGCTCCCTTGGTTGCCGGTGTGCCGCCGCAGTGGATGTTGCAGTTGTGAAGTTCCTTCGCCCGGCCTGTGTGCTGCGACAGCAGACTCAATGAGAAAGACATGCTTGCCTTCGTTCTGGTCTCTGGGTCAATCTGGATTCTGTTAGGTGAGTTTTACACTCGTTTGCCTGTTTTTGATTCTTGCTCATAAAGCTAAACTGTCAGGGTAATTTTATTTCACCTGTCTTGGGGAAGAATCAATATAGCCTTATCAGTGACTTGCTTGTCTCCTATAACCCATCTTTCACTTAACTATCTACTTTCACGGCACGGCTAATTCAGGCTATTGATAAAATAGAATGAGAGTGATATCTATTAGCAAGTTACAGTCATTCGTTTATGGCCTAGTGCGAACAGGCCTAGTCCAAAAGTGGATATTATCAACTTGCTAGGCCCGGTCTCATGCTGCAGCATACGGTTTAACCAACATGATGAATATGTCCTGATGAATACCGGATAAGAACTGCTCAATATTTTTTTAAAGTCATTTTCAATTGATTTAGTACAATACAGGAGGCTGGGCACTACTTTAAGTAGACTGTAGGCGTGTGTATTATAATTAGGAAATTCGTGGCACCCATGGTCTCAGGTTATGGCTCAAAGCCTCTGAACGCAAGAATGTTAGCCATGTCATTGTCGCCTATTGTTACTTATGTAGGATTAGAAACGGATTTTGGAATTACATACAAATCAAAGACGTTAGATAGTAAGTAAGTAAGATATGCATTGGGAACAGTTGTAGTTAATGTCACATGCCATGCTAAATATGCATCCTTTTTCTATCGACCGGCTGTTGAGGTCGTATTAATCTAACCCAACACGGGAATTTAAACGCGCATCTGTCCACCTTTTTAACCAACATCATGCTAGCCATTCAGCTACCAAAGTCTTTGTTCCCAATGGATCGATTTGTTTATTTAATAGTCTTTAAGAGATGTTAAGAGATGTTTATAACGGTTGCACATTTACCCTATATGGTTGCATACGATTAAATCCAGTTAGCAACGTGGCAGAATGGTTGCCCATACATCACACATCCACTCAACAGTGGGGGGTTGTTCCAGTGTGACGCGGATCCTCACGCGTTGCAGCAGGCATAGGTGATTGGATGGAGCTGTCCACAGGACAAGGGGTGCTGAAATTCTGCGGCCGTCCAGCTCGAGCGCATGTCGGACTCTTATACCGGGTAACGTTCTTTGCAGAAGGCCTTTCCACCGAATGCTACTTTTAGGGGTGTTTTCCGTCGTACGTTTTTATAATATTCCATTTACGGAATCGACACATCAGCCTGCTTATGATGAAGTGAGATAGGCAATCAAGATCCATTCGTGCTAACTGTCTTCTCAAAGCTTTGACTCTAACCAAGTCCACTCGAGCGCTGAATGCAATGCCGCTCCTCGTATTGAATAATTTAGCTACAGTGACCATCTGATGATGTAGGCAGACTTGTAAATCTATTATTTCACTCTGTTCAATAATTTAACTGAAAGAGCGCTTGACAGAGATAGCCTACATAAACATTCCGTTGGCCATGTGGTATTTAAACTTTTGTTTATCGTATTGTATAAACAGGATAATGATGGGGTTTTTGTTCCGTTTGAATAGGTTACCTGGGCTGTTCTGACTGAGTGAATACATTGAGGTGGGCTTTGGTTGATAATTATATGTGTCATAGAGGACATAGCTGTGCAATTAGAATTCAACAAGAATATGTAATAGTAATTAACTTGTAACTACAAAGTTATATAGTCGGATACGGTGAGAGAGAGTGAGCTCTTTAGACCCGGATATTGGGCTGCATTGGCAAATGTGTAAAAGGGCTGAATAAGGGCTTCCTCCCTTCTATCTTTTCCTCCCTTGTTTCTTTCCTTACTCACATTTTTATATTTCTCATAGTCTAGCTGTATATCCCTCACTCCTCTGCTCCCACATATGATTTACATAACAGTTTGTATTTACCATTGGTTGTGGGGAAGTATAACTTTAATGAAGGGGAAGCAGCATATTTATTGGTAGATTGGGAACTAGTTCTAATGCTGTTTGCAGAGCTTGTTTGTTTGTCCTTGGGACGTGAGTGTCTGTTGTTAAAGTTAGCTAGCTTTGCATGTATGTTTGCATGTGTGTGTCTGTTTGTGTGTTTCTGCTTGTGTGAGTGTATAAGTGTGTGTATGCGTGTGCATTTGTGTGTGTGTATGTGTCTGTGTGTGTGACTGTTTGTGTGTGTCTGTGCATCTGAGGTTGTACATGTGCATCCTGAGGCCTATGTGTCATGTACTGAAGAATGACAATGCTAGCTTAGAGAGAGGAGAGGGAAGGAGGGAGGGAGGCAGATTGACTAGCTAGAGCGTCTGCTGAGGGTGGTGTGATACGGTGGCCAGCCAGGCACAATCCTAGGCTAAATCGCTTCTCTCTGTTCTTCTCGCTTGTCTCAGCGTAATCTTGTTGGACGCAAGGGAGGGAGGGAGTAAGGTTTTAATCACAATTCTAAAGAGGGAAGTTGAAATATCTAGCCTGAGAATACAGACACCCAGCTCCTGCTCCCTCTCTTCCCGGACGGCCTGTAAGTGTTTCCAACCCGTTAGCAGACGCTAGCATGTTTCGTCCTCGTCTAGTCACACAGCTGCTCATGCCCTCTTGGCTGGTGCTGTAGGAACATGCCTGGCTAGTCTTAGAGAACATCCCCTCACACCTGCCTCCTCTGCTCTGCTCTGCTCTCCTCCACTCAGCTCAATTCCTTTCTACTCCGCTCTGCTCTCCTACACTGCTCTGCTCTGCTCTTCTCTTCTCTGCTCTCCTCCACTCTGCTCTTTAGTATTCGACTTTGCTTTGCTTTGCTCTGATCTGCTCTCCTCGTCAGTTTCTCTCTTTCGCTATGTTGCTCTATTATCTGTTATACTCTTCTTAACTCATTGTCTCTTCTGTACACAAACTTCACAAAAACATGGAGAAGAAGTGGAGTCAGTAGGGGAAGAAGAGACTGAACTGAGAGAAAAGAGAGAGAAGGAGAGACAGAAGGAGAGAGATGGAGAGAGCGAAAGAGAGATTGGAGAGAGACAGAAGGAGAGAGCGAAAACGGAGAGAGAGAAGAAAGAGAAGAGGGAAAGAGAAGGAGAGACTGAGATGACTTTAAATAGCTGTGGCAGAGCAGGGGGTTGGTTTAGCACGTCCGTCTCTGGGAGAGCAAGGCATAATCTCCCTCGCCGGCAGAGCCTAATTGCTGCTGACGCTCCGCAGATGGGGAGGGGGTTGGGGGCGGAGCCTGGATTTAAGCCTCTATGGGCACAGGAAGTAAACCCCCACGCTATTCACTTGCCCTCGGTGTCTCTGGCCAATAGGAATCCTCCGTACAGTATAACCCTTCATGTATCTAGCCTGTTGGAACCTTGCTTGTAAATTTGATCTAGCCTAGGAGAGGTTGTTGCGGGTATCTGCAACTGTCCAGCCATTTGTCTCAGCCTTGGTATGAGAATAACAGCAATGCCTGTCCAGGCGTGGCACAGCGCCAACATCTGTGGATGATGGCTTTGGTTCTACAAATTAAGAGCCCTGTCTGTTATTGGTCTGTCTGATGGCAGTTGCTGCTGTTGATGATGTGTGGTGCACTATGGGATATAATGGTCTTGGCAAGAAAGAGGCTATTAGCCTTCAGCTAGAGCTAGCTCTAAAGATAGCTGGTTCTGAGCTGCGTGTGTGTGTGTGCGAGAGAGAGAGAGACAGAGAGAGAGTGAGAGAGAGAGAGCGGGTATGTGTGTCCAGGTTACTATAGGACAAATAGTGTACAGTGTTCAGTTTCTGAGTGTGAAAGAGAGAGAGAGAGAGAAAATAGATAAAAGAGGTAGTGTATTTGTAAAAGAGAAAAAATAAGAAGGGACATAGTTCATGTTTGTTAAAGTGAAGAACTGAGAGAGAATGGGGGAGAAAGGAACAGACTGTCTTGGTTGAAAGGAAAACACACAAGTAATGTGACGATGAGCTTCCATAGTGGTAGGAGGGTGGAAGAGGGCTTCCACACACACATACACACACACACACACACACATTACAACACCCTGGAATGTACCGTCACAAGTTGAGTGAGTGTATACCCACCTGTTTGTCAGTGG